>QFEC01074316.1:7522-18666 GCA_003316585.1 Gomphus bonarii | reverse complement strand
AGTCCTTACCTATCCTTGTTTCACTGACTGTGACATGACTTACTCATGTCACAGTCACTAACTATATAGCTGGCTACTTAGGTAAGGGGGTCCTCACCTTATTCTCTTTTGGACCCCCTTACCAGGTATGCCATCCATTGTATCTAGTTCTCATTTTCTATTAAGACTTACTTTTGGACCCCCTTACCAGTGGCTGATAGTAACTGTGGGTAGGCCTGGGGTTAGAGTCCCTAGGTCAGGCCTAGGGAGAAGGACAGGGCTGTGGTGGTGTCCTGCTGTCTTAGCTCCCAGCAGTTGCCCGAGTCAGTACCCAAGTGAGTTTCCCTTACAGATGTATGCCAGAGTTCATTCAAAACCTTGAAAAAGGCCTTCACAACCACTCCTGTGCTCACCCACTGGATCCCTGGGTCCCCACTCATCATCAAAACTGATGCCTCCAACTACACACTCACTGCCATTCTATCAATAATATCTCCAGTAGATAATGACATCCACCCAATCGCGTTCCACTCCTGGACCTTCACACCTCTGGAACTAAACTATGATGTCCATGACAAAGAACTGCTTGCAGTTTTTGAAGCATTCAAGTGCTGGCACCACTATCTTGAAGGCTCCTTGGAAGTGATCAATGTTGTTACAGATCACAAAAACCTGGAATATTTTTCCACAACCAAACTCCTCACTCAACATCAAGTCCGATGGTCAGAATACCTTTCTCAGTTCAGCCTTGTTATCTGTTTTTGCCCTGGATGACTCAGAGCTAAACCTGATGCTCTGACAAGGTGATGGGATATCTACCCTAAAGAGGGAGGAAGCAACTATGCAACCATCAATCCACATAACTTATGTCCAGTCTTCACCTCCAAACAACTTATCTCCTCACTCTATGCCACATCCTTGCACTTCCCAGTCCTCCATGCCGCTATGGTCATGGACATTGACAAGTTGCACTTGGATATCAAAAGCACTCTCTGCTCTGACCTCGTTGCCTTTGCCCACCTTGACAATCCCACAGGATGTTGGTCCATAGACTCTGAAGGAATCCTTCTCTTGGACAAATGCATTTACATCCCTGATGTTAAGGACCTTTAGCTCTGGATACTGCAAGACAAGCACGACCATCCTATATCTGGACATTTTGGACAGAACTGCACACTCAAACTCATCCATAGAGACTACATTTGGCCTGAACTCCACACCTCCATTAAGTCCTATATTAAATCTTGTACAATTTGCATATGCTCTAAATCACAGAGACATCGCCCCTATGGACTACTCGAGCAACTCCCTATCCCTGAACATCCTTGGAACTCCATCTCTATGGAATTTATAGAAAAACTTCCGCCATCCTCCAGACATGACACCATCCTCATCATTGTCGACAGACTTACCAAGCAAACCATCTTTATCCCCACTATTGATATGATCAATGCTCTGGTACTTGCAAAACTCTTCATACTCCATATGTTCTCCAAGCATGGAGTTCCATCCCGCATCACCTTGGACCATGGCACAGAGTTCATATCCTCCTTCTTTCAATCCCTTGGAAAGGCTCTCAACATGAAGCTCCACTTCACCTCCAGATACCACCCTGAAGGCAACAGACAAACCGAACAAATGAATCATCAAAATTTAACACGACTTCAGTGCTAAATACAGGTACTTAGCGCCAACATTATAACAAGACTATCGAATGATGAGGGAAGATCTACAATGTTTCCTACTATCTATGCGTACGCCATTTCATTCGTCTTCGATACAAACCCTCTCCTCCAACATCGGAGTCAAGGGGAAAGCCAATGGATCGAAGTACTAACATCATGAAACCACCGTTTAGGGTGTTGTTGGAGCTAAGACCATGCCGAGCATTTTGGGAGTGCATAGGAGTTCGAGTGCATCGTAAGTAAACTGAACCAGACGTGAGTGACAACCGGAAAGTAATTCATGCCTATCCTGTCCACGGCGAATCATTTCTTGATGGGAGGTAATAATTCCCCAAAGATCAAGGACGGGAAGCTCATTCCATGCAGGAAGGTCTTTTCCTGGTAGCTCCATGAGGCCCGAAGAACGCATTTCCCTGGAAAAAGATAGAAGAGGCATGAGGGGAACATCGTATTCTCTTCGAAACATCTCGGGGACATTTTTCAGATTAGTCTTGACATGTGCTCCAATCTCCACGTGATTTGTTGCCAGAGATAGATCGAAGTTGGGATAGAGCATGACGTAGCCTCGCAGATATACAAGCTCATTGAAATATTTCTTCCAGCTTCGAGTCCATCTGTTTGAACGTATTGCTGGCACGATTATCTCTGATATGTTGTGAGTCATTTCCGATAGCCGGATAGAGAGATAGTCGTGAAACTCCCGGAAATGCTCTGGAAAATAGACGGCACCCCAGGAACATGGCACTTGGGAGAGATATGGTGTATGCACATCTGGAATGTCATTTTCAGCAAATAAAATTCGTGGATCAAATGGAACACGTCCTTCGATACGCAGTTCTAGATTTCGAGGCTGATAAAGGCTGATACCAAACAGGTGACGTGCCTGTTGCCATGGCTGACCATATCTGACAGTGAAAAGTTTAAGGGACAGTATGGTGTTCATCGGGATAAAATGGAACTTACCTATACCGAAGGACGGCCAATTTGATCCATGCGTAAAAAAGTGGGGAGACCTCGATGTCATCTTCCAGTAGTATGCCATACGAGTCATTATTATGAGGATACCAAGCTTCTACCACTGCGGGCAAGAGCCCAGCAGAGATGATGCGATGCTGCACATGCAGAGTCCCAAAGGCCCAGTTAAAGTGTGCTACCGTTTGGTGCGTTTTTTTGTCTGCAGTCTGTTCGAGATTAATTTTCATATGCACCGTATCACCGTAGTAGCGCGCAACATTCAATGAATCCAACAATCGTGAGAGTGACTGAGGGCGGTCATTTGTAATTACCGAAAGATCAATCCTTGGAGTATGCCAGTCTAGGAATAGACATAAAGAATAAGAAACAATAAAATCGCTGCAAATACATACGTTGCCAATCAGAGAGGCTAAGCATGGCCATCCACTCGCAGAAGGGTAGATCTGCTGTAGGTATTCGAACAACGGTTCCCTTGGACATACGGAACTGTTCCAAGGACGCCTCGATGCTCAAGGATTCGGCTGATTGTTCTGAGGCATATATCAAGACATCGAAGTCAGCCACGAGCGTCCAAGCTTTCAGCCGTTTTATCATGATCGCAGCGTTTGTGTCATAAGATATGACCTCAAAATGAAGATGGCAACCCATATCAAGAGCGAAATGTGGCGAAGAATTGACTTCATTCCAAGAAAACAGCAATATTCGAAGCGTATAACCACGTTGTGCCATTTCGCAGATGGTGGGACTAAAAGATCCCAATTCGTGGCGTCCTGGGAGCAAAACGTTGAGCCGAGTAGATTTAAACAATGAATGGTCAGCATTGTTTCCCAGTAATTCGTAAAACGGTCCCAGAAACGTAGAACTCAAAAGAAGATCAAGGGAGGTCAGTGACCTCGCACACCAACGGTATGACTGTTTTGAGCTTTTCAACACCAGACCTCCAAATCCCGCTCGAGTGCTCTTGACAATCCGATCTCCTAGAGCGGCCCAAGTATTTTCAGTCAATTGCACCCCATTCTCTGCCTCGATAAGCAACATGGTAGGCGCAAGTATTGGAGGGATAAGATACGCTGCCGGGAGAGCATGTTCAAGAGTTCGTACACATGTCGTGTTATAGGGGGTGATGAGAATTCCATGAGGTCCAATAGGAAAATTGACTGGCAGAGAGTCGAGAAGCATCATTCGCATTGGATCCTCAACGTAGCGAAAAGCAGTAATATCCAGTAGCAGAACCCGAGATGTGAGAACACTATGGAGAACATGGAACATTCCGGAGGAAGCATTGTCAGACTGACTCCAAGGGAGAACAGTCACTGGGATAGCGAAAGAGAGTGATCTACGTGCTTTGTTAATTGCTTGCTCAGTCTTTGCAACAATTGTCGGATGGCAAGCAAGGATGATTTCGTAAAACAAAAAAGAGCGAGAGGAGCCAGATGACAGTATTGAGGCAAAGTTAGAGTGGAAGTCAGGTAAGGAGCCCTCGATGACGGGAAGAACAACAGTAATCCCATCTTTATCAGCTGAAAAAAGGGAAGGAGGCGGGAAACGTCGTATATCAACCGACTTTTGGTGCGGGAGCCATAAAACCGGCTCGAAGGGTTTTCTCTTGCTCCGAAAAGAGATATCAAGTATTGTTGAGGTTCGGTCATCATGCCTTGTTGTTCCTGAGTTGAGAGACATAGAGTTCCAGGTATACGCCAGCAGTAGCATCAAAAGAGCCGTCAATGCCATCAATGCAACTGTGAGCCGCACTAGAGAGTTCAGTAACCAGCCATTGCGAATGCGTCGTGTCCACCAAGACATCGAAGATCCAAGAAAATCCCATTCTTATTTGAGAAATCACGTGACCACTCCATTGGTTCGATCTCTTGTTGGGGATATGTGCTCATGGATGCGGACACGTTCTTATGGGCGCGTCCACATACTGCCTTTGCGCTTTGTGTATTTTTCATCTAGGACTGTCCACATTTCTGCTACAGTACATCAGGTAGGCTTTACATGTATTTATCATTGGTAGACCCTGTATGGGTGAATGTGGCTTGGAGGTGACTTGGAGGTGGATGACTAAGGGCACTAAGGTGGAGATTTATCAGAGAGAATCTGGGATCTAACAAGATCCAGAGATCAGATTAGTCTATAACTTGTTAAAAATTTAACAATTTTATTGAAGAAATAATACTTTTCTGGGCACTTGATAAGACAACATATCACAAAACACAATAGTTCCTGATGGGTGCCCAGGTAAACATTTCAATGTGACTCTCAAAATTATCAAATGACATGCTTTCTGAGTTTGAAAATAAAACTCTTTTGCGGTGGAATCCAGCCCCTCTGCGACTCCGTGCATGAGTTCAACTAGTTCGCCGCACCATTTTATTCTTCCTGACTCGATCACCAACTGTAGACATATCAAACTAATTACTTACGAATATGATTACACCATGGATGATCTAAGGGCGAATTTTTTGGTGTAATAATACAGATACAAGGTAGTCTGGAAACGCAAGTAGGAAATAACCATACTGACGACTGGGTAATGTCAACACGATTTGATGCAATTATAATGCAATGTAGTTTTGAAACGCAGCGGTATCTAATAGCCATAACCCAAATAGCTGTAAATAATGACACCGACGTCTGCAAAAAGGGCTACGAAGGGAGCAGTTGTCTGATCGATGTCGAATAGACTAAGATTTGGGTCCACCACTAATTGAACGGGGATGTCGTAAAAAATGAGTTACGACGACAATTATATAACTAATATGGGATTCCAATGTCTTAAGATAAATTCCGGAGTCATATGCTATAGATAACCGAATAAGTCAATGTTTCCATGGTACGTAATAACCAATCGGAGTCGATAAAGCGCCGCCACGCAACGTGCTTTCGGCCCGAGCTCGGTCGCGCCTACTGTAGGGTCGCTCAAGCTTTATTGAAGCTGCAGATGCCATGGCATCCAAGCGAGACGGTCTGTTCCCATCAATGTCCATAGGCAGAGCGGGATCACCACAACTCCAACATGTCGCCTCCCATGAATCGTTGAATGCTCATCCTCTTCTTTCACCAAATCCTCCGTCATCGTTTCCGTCTAGTCAAGGTGCTAGTCCAGAGAATTCAAGTTCTATGCCTCGTTATATCCCGTACACTCCTCGCCATCGACCTCCTACGTCTTCCGCGACTACGGGAATGACAACGCAGTCTTCAATGCCTGTGGCCTCACACCAACACCAGCACGGAGGCGCCACAAGCAAGCTACAGCTCCAGAATCTGAAAGCTGCCGCGCAAGGTATCGGGCTGGGGAGTGGAACTGTTGGTTGGGCCATTCTGGAGAAACTTGTCGACGGTGAACTTGGTCCTGATTGGGATGAGATCTGGACAACCATTACGACCGCAAAGGTCGGACCAAAGTCAAATTATCTATACACTGCAATAATGTTGACTACACACTTAGCCCACCCTGTTACTTCCCACAGAACCATATTCAAACGAACTTATAACTCCTAACTTCCTCAAGGATCATATTGCCTTTTGTAACGAGTCTTCTTCTTCACCGCTTGTGACCCTTTCTGGTTTACGGGGATCAATAAACCAGTATGGATATTATCTACGTTCACCTAGAAAATTTTAGCTGATAACAAAACCAGCGGGTCTCTTACAATACAGTCCACACTTCCAGTAACTTCTAAGGTCTTTGGCGACATATTGAAACCTGACTCCCAAAATGCTACACTGATGATGCTCCCACCGCTTCCTTTACTTGTGCAGAACTCCCCGGATATGGTCCCATCGTTCTTCCTTTCTGGATCTGCTTCCCTACCGCTGCCCCCCCGAACACAATCTTTAAAGCCCCCGCTTCCACCTCGTCCCGGCTCATCATCATCCACTCCTCCCAAGCCTGCTAGTGGATCTCGCATATCCAACCCTTTCGCTTCACTATTTGGAAGGCCGTCCCCGTCCTCCTTGGGGACCACTTCGCCTTCTCAGGTTTCACTACTCAGCGAGGATGTCCATAGCCCTGGAAACGTGTCCGTACAGGTTGGGGCGTTCTCTGTTGATAAAAAGATCATCACGAAGACCATCGGAAAGGAGCTTTCCAAATTGATCAAGGAAACCATCAAGAGAGGCTTAACAGACTGTCCGACATGGGTTGTGGAGCGGGTTATTGAGTGAGCTTTAGTGGGTTGTTAGTAGATGTCGCATCTGACACGTAAGAAAGTTTTACAGGTCCACTTCATCCCATTCCAAGAACCCCTAAGCAGGTATATTCATGTTGTGCATGCTCAACCTCTCGTACTTCTGATACTAGTTGACAGTTACCTTTGGTATTGTCTCCCTCCACACAACCCTCTTCAGACCCGTCTGCTCTCTCCGAAGCGTTTCAGACATTCTATGCAGTACTCGAAGAGGATCTTAGATTAGGTGGACTTTCAGGAAATCCACTTGGTAGAAGAAAAGAAGAGCAGCGGTTGAATCGTTCTCAGGATGGCTCAAATTCTCTAGATCCAAGCATAGTAAAGACTGATGTCGAAAGCGAACGCAGGGATGACGACGACAAAAATAGTGAAAGCAAGATAAGGGAGATACTTGAACAGGTTGAATGTGTCCTGTGCTGTACATTTTACGATCGGTGTGTCGTCTCTAATTCTTTACTTCCCTGGCAATTCTCACCTATCATCCTTCATCCAGTGCTTTTTGCCCGCTTTCGGGTGATGATGCCTCTCACGACGATGCATTGGCAAGTCGCATTGCTGCTCTCAATATGCTTGATTTGGGTTTGGAGCATCTTGGAGTAGAGGTTCCAAATGAGACGGTCAAACGCGATATTTACAATGTCGTAAAGGCATGCGGAGAAAGTGAGAAGATTTATATCACTTTGTGGAATGTTATTCACCCGTGTTCCCGTTGTGGCAGTTTTGCAGCGTCTAGAAAGTACAGACCATCGGTCACCGGCGCTCAAATCTTCCTTACTAGTCGAGGCCCACAAACAGATCGTCGGTGCGTTAATCCCAATTAATGGACCTTGATAAGCTGTTCAACGCGCAGTCTCCTTTAGATGGTCTTTCTCGCTTACCTAAACTACGACTAAAACCTGAGCGTGAGTTTGAAGAATTAGATACAAAAACACCAATGGCGTCGTCGTTCGACAAAAATGAACTACAAGAGGCTAGCACTGAGTCCCCCTCACCACCTCCTGAAATGCCACTTACGGTGTTTGAAAACGCTACTAAATCTGATTTTACTTCAGCAGATGATGCACCTTTGGTATCTTCTCCAGACACAATGAATCCACTCATTTTGCCTCCTGAATCTTCTCCGCCCCTCCATTCGCCTATACATGTGTCCAGACCTTCCACGCCCACGACTGTTTCTGGCGATCTTCTCTTTCCTTTTCTCATTTTTTCTGTCGTAAAGTCCAATCCGGCGCGCCTAGTTTCTCACTTACTATATATACAACGCTTTCGGTCAAGAACCATTGGAGGTCAGGAAAGCTATTGCTTGATTAATCTTATGGCTGTTGTTGAATTCCTGGAGCATGTCGATATGAGTGCATTGGGTCTTGGTGACAGTGGACGCGTCATGAGGTTTGTGCGTTTTTTTATCGGCGGGCAGGGATTTGAATTGCTATTACTTGTCTTCAGTACTGCAGACTTGACTCCTATCCCACTTGTTCGCGGACCTATTGATTCCGGCGCGCCTTCTCCATCGCCCTTCTCAACACGATTGGGAAAACGCATGAACCAACAAGTAGAAGAACTGGCTGGCCTGGCTGGTTCAGCGAATAAAGTAATCACCGGTGTAGTCGATTCCTCGTTCGGCGTTCTTCGAGGTTTCCTTACTTCCAACCCTGAGCTTACAACTCCTGTAAACGAAGAGCAAGACTCCACACCATGGAATGCGATGCGACCGGGCTTTGGCTTGTTAAGGCGAGGGTCCGGATTTTCTATGGCAAGTGTTGCTGCGTCATTGCCTGGAGCAGCAAGACCCAAGACTCCCGGAGGTTGCGTGGGAGAAGAAGGACAGCAGCTCATTGAGGTGTCCTCCCGTCCCGGTTCCATCAAAGAAGTATATCGGGAAGATGACGAAGAAGATTCGTCAACCTCGAGTGTTAGCGACGATGACTCACCTGGCAGGGGTGATGCTAGAAGTGTGAGGAGCTTCTCGAGTATGATGAGTCGCGAAAGTCGTGATCGTCCCGATGCAAAAGAAAGGATGAGTTTAACAGATCGTTTGGCAAATATGTCTGCACGTACAAAGCTGACACCTACAGTTGAACAATATGACTCAAAGGTGAATATCAATAATATTTCATCTCTTTGGATGGATAAGCTTAGATTCGATACAGGCTTCTCCCCCTTCGTCACGACCGGCTACACGGCCATCCTCGTTGCTTCCCCCTTCCTTAATACAATCGGACACACCATCATCCATCGCCCCTGTACCTCCAAAAGTTCGAATACCTCCTCCGAACCGACGCTTCCTAGAATGTGCCGAGCAGGATATACGCGTTGGTGAGGTAGGAGAATTGCTGCGCGAATATCGACGACTAGTGCAGGTTCTGCGCTCGACTGGGGCATTTGATGATGATCCACCATGATACTCATGATCGTATTTAAGTCTGAGCACCCTTTCTTATCTAATGGTCCCATTCCCTGGACTTGATAGTGGCTAGTATCTCGATTTTTGCAGTGTATATATAAATCAGCAGGCTCAAAATCCCAATGCTTCTCTTCTTCAACTCGGATCCAATTCTAGCATCTGTCGGTCAAGTTCACGTCGCCACGGTCATCATGACACATGCATATGCATAACTAGAGCGGCCTCGTCACCAGGGGTCGCCAGGCCGAGTTCTCGCGTTCCATTCCACAGGGCAAAGTTCAAAACAAATGTTAAAAAGTCGCCCCCAAAACTTCGCGTTAAATTCATTCCCTAACTGTGCGGCAGACAAATTAACAACATTGCAAACATCGACATAGGAAACTGAGGAGGCACTCAAAGTAGCCTCTACTGCAATGGGCTATTAAGTATTCCATATTTAGTTCCACCTAACACTGAAGATGACAGTACGACTTCTGAACCAGAAGATAGCTTATCAGATGGTCCTCTTTAAGATCTGCTAACAACCCCAGACACATTTATCCTGGATGAGAACATCAACCTGAGAGCTTCATTTCTTAGTACAAGACACATGTTTTGATTCCCAGAGCCCATTGTTCAGAAGGAAGAACCCTGAATTTGAACTAGCCAGCTAAACTAGGATTGGTGACTTCCCAGTAAATATATTTACAGTTATTGTTCGCAAGTGACCTTGCCAATGTCGTTTTTCCATTCTCATTTCAGCTGATTTTCAAATTATCATTTCTTGATTAATTCATGACATATCTATCTGAAACTTAAGCGTCCTTCCTGTATATTGTTTTGGTACTTCCAACAGTAGAAGGTCCAAATATATTTATTTAAAAATGCATTTTTGGCCAACCCAACACTCCCCCCTGTATCAAAGAACCGGGGAGCTCAAACCAGTTATTGAAAAATTCTGAGAATAATCACAGACCTGTCAGGGGATGACCCATTTCAAGCACTGAGCTGAACCCAAGCCAGTTTGGCCAGGAGTGCACCAAACAACCTGAAGGTTTCACCTGAGGCTCCCAAACATTCAGGACCTTCAGGCCCTCCAAACGGCTCAGCACTTACCTACAGGGTTCTCAAGTCAGATGTCAAGACTTAAGGTTGGGTGGTGTTAGAGGATGACCCATTTCAAGCACTGAGCTGAATCTGAGCCAGCTCAGCCAGGAGTGTACCAAATGACCTGAGGGTTTCAGCCAAGGCTACTGAACCTTTAGGACCTTTGGGCCCTCCAAACAACTTGGCACTTACCCACAAAGTTCTCAAGTCAGAGGCCAAGACTTGAGCTGGGGTGCTGAGGACCAATTAGGGTTGAGAAGAGATCAGCTCAACCTGAGGCCAAGCTCACTCAGGCTGAAGGAGGATACCTTGGTTTGGGCAGACATCCTTTGGGCTAAGTGTCTGAACCTCAGCTTGAATCCCTGGAAGTTGGCTCCAGGGACATCAAGTATTTATAGAGTAAGTTTGCATACCTTCAGGCCTAAGAGAGGGACAAGGTATGTTGAAGAAGCAGGGCATGGACAATAGATGAGTCTCCCTTTCTACTGTACATAGGATAGTCATTAAACTTAGGATTTACCCCTTGCTAGCACTGAGTGATAATCCATAAGTGAATGATAAATGGGCGCTAAGGGTGGAGATTTGTCGGAGGAAACCTAGGATCTAACAGTACCTCCCCATTAAAGGCCAAGCCTCGAGGCCACGGTCATTAAGATGGAAGTTGCCATGGGAAAGTCAGTTAGTGCTAGACTGGAGTAGGTATATAAGGATGTAGCATTTCTGCATTAGTTCAAGTACGCTTGACACCCAAGGCTCAAAACATGAGCAACTTAGATGACATTGCGGCCCAGATCCATGTGCTCATGGAGCAATACAATGCAG
>QFEC01074314.1:0-15525 GCA_003316585.1 Gomphus bonarii | reverse complement strand
TCTTGAAACTACTCTGAATCAATATACTGCCGGGTTTGCCTCCGCTTAGGCGCCGTCTCGGGAAACCGGTCTGGGCGCCAAAGCGCCGGTTCAGCGAATTGTGAGTCTTACACAACTCAGAATAATATGAAAGATATATATAAATGAAGTAGAAATGTGTGAGAACGTAGCTGTGGTATCCGATCACTTGTACGACGAGTTTACGACGAGATAGTCCTAATTAGGAAAGTGTGAAAGTTCGGCGCTGAACCTTCGGTTCGGCGCGAATGGGATTTTCGAGTGTAAGGGTAATTCCTGGGGAGTTTTCCTCTATGGAATTCTAATCAAATTGTATTTTTGTTTCTAGATACATTCCAGGTATTTAAAGAAAGTGGAAATTATTTGTAATCTGAAAATAAGACGGAGTGAAAATAGAAGATGGCCTAATGCGGCCGTACGCGGGATATATGCGCGACTGCGCGGATTTTTTTGGTATAGGAAAATAGTTAGGGGGGAAAACTGTAGTCATAGGGGAATATAGAAATAGAATATGTATCAGAAAATGCTCCTGCCAAGTTACTTGTGCCTCTACCAATTCCGGACGGCGGCGCGGGTCTCGGTGTTAAGGTACGTGGCCGTACGGGTGGTATCTGCCAGAATGTGCTCCTAAAATCATGGAAATATTCATATAGATACTTTGAGTAGTCTTAAACTTCGCTGCAAAATCTCATGGCAATGGGGTTGAAAATGGTGGAGATGTGAGTGTTTTAGTGTTGAATATATGCATATAATCTGAAATAACTGCCAATTTACAACATGTTCCACATTAGTTAGTTATACTCCTTGTTCTATACTTTCTCTTGGTCTCTGATCTCCATTCACATTTAGTATTTAAACACATCTTCTTCATATATGTAATTCAGTTCAGAACTTGAATTAAGCTCCAATGCTACCCCCTCTGTATGGCCCCTCATTTGGTCCTGATACTTTGACTACTGATCAAATCCCTCCAAAATGTAGTGACACAACTAGAACATATCTGAGTGGGCACAACACATAGGCTGATGCCAAGGCATGTCTATGCCTCAGTTCATTAGGCTAAATTTACCTCAATAACCCTCATATATAGTCTAACTACTCACAGCTTTAACAGTAGTTTTGAACTCTACTGTGAGGGTGAGACTTTGATAAGGCAACAGTTACAAGATACTCCTACTATTATGAGCTGATTGAGACTAATCCACCTGGTGTAATGGTAATCCTCAGTTTATGAGGCTGTGGTAGTCAACCTCAGGCCAAAGGTTGAGTCTGAGGTTTCTTGGGCAAGAATGATATAAAGGTAGGTGATGTGTGCAACATTTTCATGTCTACTCCACCCACCCCATGGCCTAGCACTCTACCCTCCACATTCAACATCAACACTTTTATCCAGAATGTCGTCAGTGAAAAACTTATATATATTTATTTACCATGGGTCAAAGAATTGAAATATCAAAGTGACAAGGTGAGTGAACAAGGTTCTCAAAACCTTAGGTTATACATATGTTTTGTTTTTTACAGTACCAATGCTTTCAGATAATGTATAATATCAGCAGTGAAGGTAACACATTAATTGTATATTATGATGTCAAGTATGTTGACAGTAAGGATGATTTGACATGGTATGATGCAAGGTGTGCTGACCATCCCTGTGTGGACTGCATCAAGTGGGGGAACACATCCCTGCATCAGGTCATTGACCTGTATGGTAATGTGAACCTCAGAGCTTGTGTGTGATGCTCATTGCAAGGTGTCAGTTGTTCTATAAAGCAGAGGGTGAAGGGAGTGAGGGGGCCAAGGAGCCCAAAGAAAAGTTTGGGTAAGGGAAAGAGGAAGGTGAGTGAGATGAGTGAGGGTGAGGAGTCAGACAAGTTGAAGGTGGAGGAGAGTCTTGGGGTGTCAAATGTCTCAACACCTGCAGTAAGGCTAGGCTGGGGTTTGAATGCCAAGGCAAGGTCAGGGTGGCCAAGGTTGCCTCCTCCTACATTCACTGCTTTGCCTCCACCACCTCCTTCACCTTCTATCATTGTTCTAGATGCCTCTCTGGAGTCACAACCTCAACCATTATTCCAACAAATACTTCTCTTCACTCCCACTCCCATTCCTACTCCTCCACTGTGTGACATTGCTCCACCAGCAGCCACTCCAAACACTTTGCTGGTTTTTGCATTAACAGATGTGATCCAAGAGTTGAGTGAGGTTGTTGGGCAGCTTTGGGATGAGTTTGCTGAGGCAAGGAGAGTGGTGAAAGAGTTGAGGGGTGAGTTGGCTGAGGTTAGGGAGGTGTATGGGATCCTTTACATCTAGGCCTAGTCTAAATAGCACCCAATGGTGCCAGTTATTTTTCCTTGATTTTCTTTTACAATTTTCGCATATTTTCATCTTTTGTCACTAAAATTGTGACATAAAAAACATTCTGTTGATATATAAATGTAGTATCCAATAGCCTCAAATTTATCATATTTTTCTCTTATTTTTCCTGATTTTTTCGATGCTTAAATTAACTTTATTTTGTTGAAGCCCAACTAAAGTGTCCATAAATGCCCACAAACTCAGCTGAGTTAGCTAATATTCTAAACTGGGTAATATGGGCGCTTAAATACAATCTCAGTGCATGGTATCCAAGTGCATAGCCCCAATGCCATGCTGGGTAATGACTCATATGTAAGCCTGATGCACTCTCAAGATGGGTAGATCATAAGCAGGGGGAGGAAGATAATCAAAACCAAATTCTACTCCAACCTAACATGTTCCATGTTAATGCCACAAGTGCACAACTGGTGAATGGTGAAGCTGACAAATTTCTTGAGAGAGTCAGGGACTGCACAGACAGATGAGAAGGTTGTAAAGGCTTTCAAAGAACTTGGACCATCTGGAAATCTCTGAGGAGAAGAATGGACAGAAGAGAATGGTCTTATTTTTTACCATGGCAAGATATATGTCCCTCTTGAATCCAAGCTACAGCATGACATTGTCAAGGCACACCACGATGCAAGCACCACTGGTCATCCTGGTTACTGGAAGACAACCAAACTTGTATCTTGGAGCTATTGGTGGCCTGGAATGGGATGGTATATGTAAAAGCCTGTGACCCCTGCAATAGGACCAAAACCTTCCCAACCTCCTCCATTGGCAAACTCCTCCCCAATTGTATTCCAGACCACAGATGGCAAGTTATCACTGTTGATCTAATCACAGAACTACCTGTCAGTCATGGCTACAATGCTCTTCTCATCACTGTAGATCACCTCTCAAAGCATACGCACATCATTCCCACCACATCAGATGTGGACTTGGTAGGAATAGCCAGACTTTTCCATGACCATATTTGGAAGCTCCATGGACTACCAGAGGAAGTCATCAGTGATTGTGATACCCAATTTATCTCCTAGTTCATGCAAGAATTAAACAAGCTCCTAGGTATCAAGGTTGCTGCCTCCACAGTCTACCACCCACAATCTGATGGCCAAACTGAAAGGGTCGACCAGGAGATTGAGCAATATCTGGGACTCTTTGTCAACCAACATCAAGATGACTGGTTAGATTGGATTTCTCTCACTGATTTTTCATACAAAAATTGAATTCACTCCGTGATGCAGACTACCCCCTTCATGCTTGACAGTGGTCAACATCCAAGACTTGGACTAAAACCAGCCTGAGAAACCTGATTGGAAGCACTGGATGAATTTACCACTCACATGGAAAGGGCCACTAATGAAGCTTGCTCTGCCCTGTCAAAGGCTGCAGATGACATGGCATGATTCTATGACCTACACCACCAGGCTGCTCCCACATACAAGACTGGTGATAAGGTCTGGCTAAATGCACAAAACATTACAACCACTCGCCCAATGAAGAAGTTGGATCATAAATGGTTGGGTCCTTATGCAGTAAACAAGGTTGTATTGCGGAATGCCTATGGCCTCCAACTCCCACCATCTTTTGGTTGCACCCACCCCATCTTCTCTGTCAACCTCCTACACCACTACCAAGAGGATCCAATCCAAGAACAACATGTTCAACCCCTCCTCCTGTTATTTGAGACAGAGTCCCTGAGTATGAAGTTGAGAGGATCCTAGACAGCAGGGTCTACTGAGGATGACTGGAATACCTAGTCTGTTGGAAGGGTTATGGAACTGCAGATGATTCCTGGCTACCTGTGAAGGATATCTCTGGAGAAAAATGACTCATCATGGAATTCCACTGACAAAACCCCAAAGTCCCACAGCACATACATATCAGCTACTCTATATGCCACCCTCCCCTTTCAAATTCTAGAAAACTTCATGGATACTCCCAAGCAACACCTCTTTGATTGGACAGAAGGAAGGAACCTAGCACGTGACACTCTAACCCCAAAAAATAAGTGACACTTCACCTGACATTTAATTTCTTCATTTACATCTCATTCCATTCAACACTTATATATAACATCCACTATCCGTCCTCCCCCCACCCACTTGATAACAAACAACCTTTTCATTACAACATGGCCAGCCAATCCAGCCAACAGAGCCTCATCCCACTCAAATCTTACCCTATATCATCACACTGGTCCATTGACCCAGAGGACATTAGACAAATCAAGAGACTCCTCAAACTCCCAGCTCCACCCAAACCCATCTTCTCCATACCCTGGCAAAAGAAACCTCTCACTTGCCTGCTCTATGAGGCTGGAGATGTAATATTCCTTGGCCAATATTTAATCCCCTGCTCATTTAAGGGATTCATTTGGAGGAGGACTCTCAACACTGTAGGGGAGTATGTGTGAGAGGCATCTTTCAAAACCTTCAGCAATCCCTTCAGTACCCATGGTGATCACTACTCAGATCATGAGCTTGCCCTCCAACTGTACCCTGGGGTGGAACTCAAGCAGAACCTGACCTGGACCCGCCCTTCACTCTGGAGGAGACTGACAAGATGTGTTAGTGGGTGCTTCCATTAACAATCTTGACAAAACTCCACATCAAGATGCCGTGCATTGAGAGGGGGGTGATGTCAGGGTTCAGTTGGAGTTCATTGTCAGTTGTTGTTTCTTGTTTATATCCTTCCATGTCCTTCTGTATCCTTCCATCACTTTCCATCACCTTCCATCACTTTCCATGACTTTCTGTGGGCTAGGGTATATAAGTTGTGACTGGTGTAATGGTTACCCCTCAGCTTGATCTCTGAGGATTACTACTACACTAGGTGGGCTCTCTATGTACTTATTACTAGTAACTCTTGTATAAACTGAGGATTACTGCTACACCAGGTAGAAAACTCCCTTATCAGCTTATTAAATATTGAGTATCTTGTTGTTGTGACCTTGTCAATAGTGTTGCCCTCACAAGGGTGAAGGAGACAGAGCTAACTTGAGTGATGATCTCAAAGGGACCTAGATACTTTTCAGCTAGTTCCTTAGAAGATCTCATAGTACAGATGTTATCTGATTTAACAAAGGCTTTGCCACCAATCTTGAACTCTGGAGGAGGAGTCTGGCAACAGTCCACAGATGTTGAGTATTGTTGTTGAGCTTTGGAGATGGTTTTACAGAGTTCATCTAAGTTCACTGCAAAGTCTTGTGCTCTTGAAGAGGCAAGGTCTCATTCAGGGTGTACAGCAATGTTGGGGTGATAACCCTTGTTGGCAAAGAAGGGTGAGATGCCAGTTGTGGCATTTGGAGCATTGTCATATGTGAATTCTGTGATCAGGAGGAGGTCTGACCAATTGTCTTGTTGATAGTTGCAATTGACTTGAAGGTATTGTTCCAGTGTTTGGTTCATTCATTCAGTTTGTCTGTCACCCTCAGGGTGGTATCTGGAGGTGAAGTGGAGCTTCATGTCAGGAGCCTTTCAAAGGGATCAAAAGAAGGATGTTACAAACTCTGTGTCATGGTCTGAGGTGACACATGGGATGAAACTCCATGCTTGGAGAACACATGGAGTACAAAGAGCTTGGCAAGTACTGGAGCATTGATCATGTCAATGATGGGGATGAAGATGGTTTACTTGGTGAGTCTGTTGATGATGATGAGGATGGTATCATATCCAGATGATGGTGGAAGTTTTTTGGTAAAGTCCATGGAGATGGAGTTCCAGGGATGTTCAGGGATGGGAAGTTACTTGAGTAGTCTGTAGGGGTGATGTCTCTGTGATTTAGAGTGCATGCAAGTAGTACAAGACTTAATGTAAGACTTAATGGAGGTGTGGAGCTCAGGCCAAATGTAACCTCTATGTATGAGTTTGAGCATGTGGTTCTGTCTGAAATTGTGGGTTGATGGTTGCATAGTTGCTTCCTCCCTCTTTAGGGTAGATGTCCCATTATCTTGTCAGAGCATCAGGTTTGGCTCCAAATTGGCCAGGATGAAAATGGATGATGAGGTTGAATTGAGAAAGGTATTCTGACCATTGGACTTGATGTCGAGTGAGGAGTTTGGTTCTGGAAAAATATTCCAGGTTTTTGTGGTCTGTAATGACATTGATCACTTCTGAGGAGCCTTTGATGTAGTGGTGCCAGCATTTGAATGCTTTGAATCACTAGCAGTTCCTTGTCATGGACATCATAGTTTAGTTCTGGAGGGGTGAAGGTCTGAGAGTGGAAGGTGATATGTTGTTGTCTTCCAGAGATATTGTTGACAGTATGGCAGTGAGTGCATAGTTGGAGGCATTGGTTTCAATGATGAGTGGGGACCCAGGGACCTAATGGGTGAGCATGGGAGCAGTGGTGAAGGCCTTTTTCAAGGTTTTGAAGGAACTCCAGCATGTATTAGTAAAAACCCACAGAGTGTCCTTGTGGGTCAAACGGATTAGTGGAATGGTAAGATCAGAGTAATTGAATATGAAATGGCAATAGAAGTTTGCAAATCCAAGGAAGGACTGCACATCTTTGACTTTTTGCAGTTTAGGCCATTCTTAGATGACTTTGACCTTGTCATCAGCCATGGTGAGGCCATTGGGTGAGAGGATGTATCTGAGGTATTCAACAGTGTCAATGTGGAAAAAGCACTTGTCTGCACATGCATACAGGTGGTTTAACCAGAGTTGCTAGAGTACATCTTGAACATGTCCTCTATGTTGGTCTAGGTTGTTGGAATATATGAGGATGTCATCCAGGTAGATGAGGACTGAAATGTCAAGGAGGTCAGTTACTCTGGGAAGCAGATAGTGGTCCTTCTTTGTTATCTTGTTGAGCCCTTGAAAATCAGAGCAGAGTCAAAGAGAGCCATCCTTTTTATGGGTGAATAAGACCAGAGCTCCTCCAGGGGACCTGGAAGTGGAGACATGTTCATCTAGAAAATCTCAAAGTGTTTTAGTTCACTCTGAGAGAGGGAATAGATCAGACCAAAGGGAGGAGATGTTCCATCTTTAAGTTCAATCTTGAAGTTGTATGGCCTGTGTTGGCTTTGGCCTTACTGAAGATGTCCACAAAATCATAGTATTCATCCAGGATGCTGGTCATGTCAATCAGAGCATCATTTGAGTCTAACTTGTCAGATACTGAGATCAGTTGTTGGAAGGTTTGTGTACCATCCATTTTGGAAATGTGGGCAAATGCTGTTGCATTTACCAAGGTGATTTGGGGCACAATGAGTGAGGTCAGAGTCAGAGGGTCAGATGAGTGTGGAACTGATGTTACTAGCTCTGGTGGCACCATAGACTCAGCTGGGGATGGAGAACCAAACATAATACTGTCCAAAGCTCAATCAATGGATTGTAGCAGGTGAGCCAGTTGTGTCCAAGAACTGCTGAACAGCTGGAGTCCAGCAGAGTTACAAAAAATGTAATGGAGTGTTTCTCCCATTTAGGGAAGTGAACTGGAAGGTCAATCCATCAAACAAGTGGAGTGGAATAGGATTAATGTTGTAGGTATAGAGCTGATGATTAGATGTGAAAATGGAATCTAGGAAACAATGAGTTGATCCTGAGTCAATAAGCATACTAATATGTTTATTAGGAATTAATTTAGAGGTGTGTCATATTGTCAGAGAGTTTGGACTGGAAAGAGCAGATGCATTGAGATGTAATTCCATTGTTACACCATGGGGATCAACACAGCCTTCAGCTGGTGCCAGAGTCAGAGGGCTGCTTAGGTGTTTTTGAATCTGAGGCTGTCTTGGCACTGGAGTTCTTTTTGTCAGATGATTTGCTATCCATCATGGAAGCAGCTCATCCTTTGGCAGCAGAGGAGGTTGATTTGGGACATTCCTTTGCTACATGATCTGTTCTACTTTGGAAGAGACAGAGGTTCCGCTTGAAGCAGTGTTGTTGCTCCTGTTGAGTCAGCTTACCATCTTTGCCTAGTTTTGATGCTAGGTCCAAGGTCTTCTTGGGGGTATTCAAGGTGTTGTCATTTGAGGTGGAGTTATTGGACTTGTTGCCATTGTTGTTATTGTTTGATATCTTCCTGTTGTCATTGGAATTTGTCAATGGTGTGGTGGGGGTTTTGCCCTTGTCTTGGTGGCATCCTGAGGTTATGTTCAAGTTGTTCTCTCAAGCAACTTTGGAGCATCATTCCTAGTAGTAGGCATCAATGGATTGGGTAAGGGATAGAAGCTCATGCAGCATGCTGGGTTTACTAACACAAGCTACTTCATCCTTGATTCTTGCCAGAAGTCTGTTGTAGAACTGGCAATGGAGTGTGGTGTCTCCCCAATGGACATGTGTGGCAAGGCAATTGAACTCAACCAGGTACTTGGTGACTCATTGGTTGTCATGCATGTGGAGGGTTTCAAGGTCAGCTTCAGCTTCATCAACAGGATTGTGGGGTCTGAAGTTGTCCTTCAACTTGAATATGAATTCTGAGTAATTGTCTATCCAGGAGGGTCAATGTCAGAAGAAAGGGCAGGTTTGGACCAGTATAACATGGTTCCTTTCAGGTAGGACAGTACATAAGTGACTTTTGCACAGGATGGTCATGGATGTTTAGATAACATTGAACCAAAAATGGTTGGAGTTTACAACTGTCAGAACCATTGAAGGTGTCCAGTTCTCAGACCTTGGCCCAAGGCAATAACTTCTTTGGTGATGACAAACTGTGGGCCAACATGATGATGGCCTCAGTGAGGTTGGGAACATTGTTTGTGTTCAATGATGATGCTCTTGGGAGATTTGGAGCTAAGAAGGGGTTGGATGGGAACTAAGGGGGATTGTGATCAGAGGGTCTGTTAGGGGGGTTGGGCATGTCTGGATTGGGTGCTTGTATGGGGTTTTCAGGGTTAAGTGGGGTTAGAGTTGAGTGAGTACTTGGGAGCATAGCTGGGATGTTAGGTACATAGCATATGGATGCTTCTGAAATGGTTCCAAGGGTACCAGCATGTAAGTTACTTCAAGTGCTATGTTTCATAGATGACAAAGAGGGAGAGTTTGAATATACTCTTAAGTCTGGAGTCAAAGACATCTTGTCCAGAGGTTTCTTGAGTGGTTGATCTATCAAAGTCAAACTGGGGTACAGAGTTGAAAGGACTTGGCATTAACTTATGTGTTGCACCCTCTTACATTGCCTTGTCCTTGTATTTATAGAGGTGTTATGGAGTGGATTTTCAGAGTGAGTTCACAGAGGTAACTAGGAGGAGACTAAATCGATATGAGAACTAGAGAACTAGCTATAAATCCATGGAGGTTTAAATACATTTGGAGCATGGGATTAAAATCGAACAGGGTCATCCAAATGTGGACAAGTATCTACATTAGGATGCAGGGGTGCTAAACAAGAGATGGAGTCATGTGGAACTATGGAACATACTATAAAATGATGTAGGGGATGATGGAAGAGATGACATGGAGGTCCATGTATCAGGGTGATGACATGGTGAGGATGACAGGGATGGAGTATGGAGTGTACAGAGATCACATGAGGAGTGCAGAGGGCTGAGTGGGACTCAGACATGGCATGGAGATGGATGACTAAGGGTGCTAATGTGGAAATTTGTCAGAGGTGATCTGGGATCTAACACTCAATGAGTGCATGTGCATGCCTCCAGTGACAGCAATCAACATTATCTCATGTCACCACCTCATAGCCCCCTAACTAACTACTGGATACTATGGAAAGAAATATTATACTAAGAGATAATTTAAAATAATATCCTGAGTGTCAGAAATACAAAAATAGTGCAACAAATGGTGATGATACATTATACAAAATTGTTTATATACACTTCTCAATAGTAGTAACTCCATAGTCTATTATATTATCTCTTCTGCATTTGGACTACATTGTTCTTTTTAAATACAAGTCCTCCACATGTATATAAACCTCCATACCTTCATAGCTAGTTTGCTAGTTTGAATATTGATTTAGTCTCCCTCTCATTACCTTCAAACTAATAGTACCCCAAGTCAGGAAATTTTATTGTTTTGCTAGAGTTTCCTGGGGCAGAAAATCCAGAAAATACTGTACAAAATATGCCCAAAAAATCAAAATTTAAAAAAAATATGAAATTCCTTGTTCAAAGAAATTGAACATTTAAGTTTTTACTTCAAAAAATTCAAGAGAAACATTGATTTCTACAAAGTTCCTGCCATATATTGGAGAAACCAATGTTTCCATAGGTTATCCTGCCTAAAAATTTTTTTAAGTATATGGTTCCTAAGAACAGGAAATTCAATGTTTCTTTGACAATGTTTCTTTAAAATTTCATAATGATTTTTAGCTCATAATTCTCCAATATTTTGAAAATTTCCTCACTTGCGAAATTATCAAGAAATATGAGATATCCTTGAAATTTCAGGTGAACTTCCTATACCTGAACATCTATCATGCCTCCAGCGATAGCTCCTCCTTCTCTGCCACAATTGCTACTGCCGCTCCCCCTGTCTTCCTCCCCACCCTGACCTTCTCCACCCACTGGTAGAGGGTATCTTTAAGCCTTTCCCTTTGGATTCACTCAATCCAGTGGGTTTTCCTTCGTTCTGTGTTAAGATGTTTCATGTAGGTGAAATTGTGGTGAAATTTTTGTGAATTATGCAAGTCTTTCATCGACAATCTGATCTGCATCCAATGCCTCCCAGATAGTCAAGAAGTTTGGATGTCAAGTGCTGAGTTTTTTTGCCTACTTCTGGGTCTGAGCTTTACCTGGAAGCATGAGGTGGAATAGCGTCTTTCTTGCTCATGCCAGGGATATGGACACGGTGGAAGGCTGTTTATCAGGCAGTAGATACAGGGACTGTCAAATTACATGTGGATATCATTAAGTCAAAATAGACCAGAGCCAGGTTCTGCCTCCGCTCTCTACTGAACAGACCCAGTAAGAGAAAAGTGGGAATTGAATTGGCTAACAAACATAATTTCATCGGGCCAATACGTGCTCCAAATATGCATATAACGTACATTATCACACCAAGGGTCTTATTATGACCTATACTGTGCCCAAAACATATTTTCCCTCGCCAAGTCCCTATATGCAGTACTCACGTAAACCTTGATCAAAACTTGAGCACCTTCAAACTTTTCTCTGAGTCAATGAACTCAAGTTCTCATGGTAAGATTTAAATCACTTGGTCCAGCTCGGTCGTTTGTTCTGAACCAATATCATTTCGATCAGAATGACTTATGATGTAACTCTGTAATGCAAACATTCTCACCCAAAGGTTTCCAAAAGAAATGAATGACTTACAAGATGCAAATACGAAATAGAATTACAATGTAATTGTCCCAAAGGTAAGCATAATGGCCACGCATATCAGAGCCAGCACTAGTAACGAGCTGCCACTCATGACGAGAAGTTCTCCCTGGCTGAAAGGGTCTATATCCTCTGAACCACGATCTTCTTTACAACATCTAGTTCCTAGCTCACATTCTTCTTCATTTCCAGCCCCAAGACGCGTTGTCTGAGAGGATAGCCGCGATGGCTCGAGCACGTCGTGGCCGCTGCGCTTAGGATGGTAATTGATAGGACTAACCGTCCTTTCTGAATCAGGAGTTTGCGGCTGTGACTGGTCATGGCCATGGGGATATGTGACTTCATCAACGCCTGTATCATAGGAGAATGCCAGGGGTGACGACTCGGAAGGGCTGGATGGAGGAGACTTCATTGGTGTAGGATTTCACAGTCCGACAAAGTTGAACGGCCGCCAACGAATGGAGCTAAATGCAGTGGTGAAACCGGTGTCGTATAACACGTCCCTTCGCAACATGATGATTTCTAGCTGTGTCGCCGGTGCGCCGGATGCCAATTATTCTGCCATCCGCTCTGTCTCAAGTCAACCTCAAGCGGTATTGATGGTATCAAGGGTACTAGTTTGTTGTGAACATAGGATTCAATATATCTCGCATCATGGCTTCAATCGCGGCCCGCTCCAAACTCCCTCTGACCTGTAGCATCAAATTCACAGGAAAATAAATCCGGGCAGCGCCGGGGCTTGCATGCCTCCAGGTTTCCTCCCAGGCGCTTCATCGTGATATTCCCTCGCTTTTTGTCACTTGCGTTCTGATTCATTTTAGACCCGGAATCAATGGAACAAATGAAATGGCTTTCAGAGCGGGTATCATAAGACCCAGTGGATTCCAGGCAGCTTCTAGATGTCCCGTCCTGACTTTCGAGGGGCTGTCGTCTTGGCAACTGAGAAAAGTTCATTTCTTTGGGACCTTACCTCCAACGAATGTCACAAACGTGGCATGGCAGGACTGGGATACACCCATGGGCACCTCCTGGATATCCATGATCCCATTGGCCAAAGCCGTCCTGCTGATACCATTTCAGGTGAATTGGATTGGAAGTCAACACGACCCGTTTCAAAGAGCATTTGGCCTCGAATCGTGTCACCAATGACCTGCGATATCAGTTCACCAATTCGGGATGCAGACATAGAGCGACCAGGACATTTCTTTGATGGTTGATGTATGGGCGCCTAACTAAGTCTAATACGGTAGAAAGTTCGGCAGGTACTTGCAGTTCCATCAAGCAATGTACATACTTGCCAAACATACGGGCTATCAATAGAGCTTCGCACAGCTTTGAGGGCGTGCCGAGCGTGTGATAGGCCTTACACACCGCCCGTTGTCAGCAGGCCACAGTGAAACATATAAGAGGAGGGATGAGGGTTCTATTTTCACATCAACCCTTCACCACCTTTCTTTTTACTCCAAATTTATTGGCCTGGTTGCCTTTCCTTCGTTTAGTGCAGCCAGCTTTTTAGTTAAATTCGTCTGGCCCAGGTCCACGAACTGTGAGTTATCTACACCTCCGTCCCATCTGTGAAGGTTTAAGTCATGTACCAATCCAGTCTTTTCTAAACATTCGAATTCACATTTTCAAAATGTTTTCTAAGTCTTTCATTTCCCTCGGCGCCGTAGTGCTGGCTACCGTGGCTTCGGCAAAGCCGATTCCTGCTTTCAAGGAGCTTCTTCGTACGTATCCCTTACATCATACTCCAGAGAGTATTTACAAATAGTTGTGTAGAGAAGCGTGGCTCTGATTACTCATTCAATGGATATGGAGGCTACGACTCAGTGAATAATCTTAAACCTTGTGCTTTCCCGAAGGTGCTCATCGTTGATTTAGATGAGCCATTTCGACGACTTCTACGGCTCAACCGATTTTTCCGGCGTGTCCCAGAATGTAGTCAAGACAAAAGAACTTGTATGCCATTCAGAACAGGTGGAGATCGTACAGCAGCGACTTGCTGTTATCAGAGAGTGGTATAAGAAGTAAGTTACTCTCTTATTACAACGTCGGTCCACCCGCTGACTCGATTACCAATCAGGATTATAACGGAGCAGATTTGCGAGGTTGAAGTACAGACCATGTAAGTTCACATCTGCAGTTCATTCGAAATTCACAAATCTCTTGTTCAACTAGTGTCCATGAACAATTCGTGTCAGGCTGCGAGGGATTCTCCAGCGATCTTCTTCGCAAGTCGAGCCGCGACGTGAGCTACGACCACGATATCGCCTCCCACATTACCGAAATCCACGACTCCAACAGCGAATGCGTCACCAATGACCTTGGCTGGATGGGCTATGATATCGGGTCCCACGATGTCTCTTATCACGGCGACAACTGGAACTCCGATTACTCGCCTTCGGTCGTCGACAAAGTCTACAGCGATTGCCAACAGTCTTACGGCTACTCGGTATATAATAGTTCGTTCCTACAATACCTGCAAACTAACTGTATGGATTTAGTCCCCATCTTATTCTTCTTCATGGTCATCCAGTTACTCTCCTTCGTACGAGTATGGATCCTCAGAATATACCCCCAGCTACGGATCATATGAGTACTCTGAGCCCTCGTACGAATATACCTACGAATCTCCTCCAACCTACTCCACCATAACCTACGAGTATGGCTACGATTATCCTTCGTACGACTCCAGCTACAACTCTGGGTACGATTCCAGCTACATCCCCTCATACGGCTACGTGAGCCCCGACAGCTCGGAAGTGATTGGATGTGCCACCTGCGGCTCCAGTGTTTCGTTGATCAGCGATGGCTCTGCACCATTGCCCACCGACTCTGCGGTGCTACTCAGCCCCACTGATTCCGCAGCTCTTGCGGCACCCACCGACTCTGCAGCCCTTGCGGCACCCACCGACTCTGCAGCCCTTGCGGCACCCACCGACTCTGCAGCCCTTGCGGCACCCACCGACTCCGCAGCTGCTGCTTCTGCCGCCCCCACCGACTCCGCGGCTGCTGCCTCTGCCGCCCCCACCGACTCGAGCCTTGCCAATGGCACTGTCGCTGCGCCCACCGACTCCAGCCTCGCCAACGGCACTGCCGCTGCGCCCACCGACTCTAGCCTCGCCAACGGCACTGCCGCTGCGCCCACCGACTCCAGCCTCGCCAACGGCTCTGCCGCTGCGCCCACCGACTCCAGCCTTGCCAATGGAACTGCCATCGCGAGTGCTGCTGCCGCTGCGCCCACCGACTCCAGCCTTTCCAATGGAACTGCCGTCGCCAGCGCTTCTGCCGCTGCGCCAACCGACTCCAGCCTTGCCATGGCAAGCGCAGCTGTGATCAGCGACACAGCTGCCGCCGCCGCAGTCAGTTTTCCAGTAGCACTCCTCATCGCTTAAATTCATTGCTAACTTTGTATCTAGTCTGCTGCAAGCTCTGCCCCCGCTGCCAGTGCATCCGTAAGTCGATAGCTCATGAATATCTCCTCAAGTCGGCCGAACTAACATCATTCTTTCCTTAGACCACCGCTTGATGCCGACACAAGAAATTGGAAAGTTTAGGATTTCTATCTGCTTGTCTGTTGATTTAGCTTACGCACTCTCTTTACATTTTTGGAGTAATTGGCACTGGTTTTTAGGGTGAATATACAACGCCTATTTAATGGCGTGCTGTTTGATCTTGCTATGACATGTGATCTGAGGATGGATCTTCTGATTGTCTGCTTGCATTCATATTCACTGCCACCTGAGCCGAGTCCTAGTAGGAAGGGCAGCTGGACCGCGTACCGCTGACGTCAATTGGAATTCGATGACCATATGATGGCTCCTCCACGATGCGCGTTGCCCCACGTAGCAGTCAGAACATGACCAGGTACGTAATGATGTACCCATGCAACGGTCCCTTTAGCT
>QFEC01074313.1:0-14461 GCA_003316585.1 Gomphus bonarii | reverse complement strand
GGGAACACATCGCCGAGTTGTTGCACAACAATTGGGACGAGCTGAGAAAAGAATCTACCAATCTGCACGTTGAGCTTTTTCCGTGCATATCGCGCGCCACGTCGTAGTATTCGACGTAAAACATAGCCACGACCAACGCTATCTGGAACACCGCCATCGGATAATGCGAATGTCAGTGTACGCGCATGGTCTGCAATAACGCGATAAGCAGTGTCAATGCCGTCCGCATCTTCTGCACCCAGTCTGCCCTCGTAGGAACGGACCCCAGTTATCTCCTGAATCTTGTCAAAGAGCGGGGTGAAGACATCAGTATCGTAATTTGACCGACAATCCTGAACCACCGACACAAGGCGTTCAAAGCCCATGCCAGTGTCAATATGTTTTGAAGGAAGCGGCTTTAATGAGCCATCATCTTCTCGGTTGAACGTGATAAACACATTGTTCCAGATCTCCAGAACATCTGGGTCGTCCTTATTCACCAAATGTGCAGCATTGCGTCCCCCTATGCGGTCGTAGTGAATCTCACTACAAATAATAAATGTCACATAGTACAGAGTTGATCGAACACACATACCTGCATGGCCCGCAAGGTCCCGTGGCTCCCATTTCTGTTAAAAATCATCAGAATTAAAAACACTATTTGGGAACTGACCACGTACCCCAGAAATTGTCTTTAGCATTACCAGTCAAAAGGTGATCCTCCGGTACGCCCTGATCTAGCCAAAACTGCCGTGCTTCAAGGTCTGGCTCTAAACCGTTTTTCGCGTCACCCTCAAAGTAGGTGACATATAAGCGATCCTTGGGAAGCTTGTAGACCTCTGTGAGAATTTCCCATGAATACGCAATGGCCTCTTTCTGAATGATAATGAGAGATGAATATCAATGCATAAAGATTCAACTAACTTTAAAGTAGTCTCCAAAAGACCAGTTTCCAAGCATCTCGAAAAATGTGTGGTGATAAGTATCAAGTCCTAACAACCCCAAGTATTGGCGAGTCGTGAATATAGCAGCGTCACGTCGAGATCTCACCAACATCATCAAGATCTAAGCCCTAGTTTAGTAGACCTTACATTTAGGTAGAAGTTGGAGGGCACCATTATGTTTCCCTCCCGCTCTAATACACTTTTGAGTGTTATACGCGCGCCGTAGTTTTGATAGGTCAGAATTAGGGTCGACAGTTCCGAGAAAGATGGATTTATATTGATTCATCCCCGCGTTCGCAAACAAGAGCGTAGGATCCTCATATGGAATAGTAGAGGAAGATGGCCAAAAGGTATGGCCCTTCGATTCAAAGAAATCAAAGAAAGCTTGCCGAACTTTCGAGGATGACCAAGGTCCGTTGTAACGTTTTATTGGCATATTGCGAACAGAGGAAAGTAATCGGATACCAGATGGTGGCGGTATGCGCATTCAACGCACAGCGTTGACTTTAACTGATTTAACTCCTGTGACGACGTCACAAATATTAATGACTCCAAAACGTGACCCTGAACTATTGAACCAGGAATAAATTATCAGACGAATAATCTCCTCACGAAGGTTTCATTCAAGGATTGATACTCTTCTACCATTTCTTCGAAACAAACATGTATACAGCTAGATACGCCCTGCGTTTAATTTCAATATTTTGTTTTCCTATTTTTTAACCGCTTTTACTAGGGTTCAATAGACCATTCTAGACGTTGGCCTGCCCAGAAGGGTACTATGTTTTGGTCTTTGAAAGTCCAGCTCTCCTCTATGTGTTGTTGGTTTCTTTTTAAAACGACATCACTGTTGGTATCAGCTGCGATGAGTTCACGTTGATAGAATTTTCTTCCGAAGGTGCTGGCAAAATTTGAAAGTCGCTCTAGGGCCCCGAATGAATCCAATATATGTGCGGCCAGCGGTAAGAGTATAGGAGAAGTATATATGCCAGCAGCACACCCTTGATGAGGGGTCGACGTGGATTTAGAAGCTGATGGATGGGGCGCCGAGTCCGAACCCAAAAAGAACCTTGGGTGACCTATGAGGGGTGTTTGTAAATGCTTGAACGACACAGTGGGTGAAAGACTGACCCTCTCGTATGATTTCGCGAAGTGCTTCACGGTCATCAGGAGTCTTGGCAACTGGCTTGCAAAAATTCCAGCTTTGTCCCGCCCAGTCATCGACTGTTAATGCGAGGTGGTGTACAGTGATTGTGCAAGCGACCGTTTCCCCTAAACTTTTGACACAATCCACAGCAGCGCGGGATGTTGCATGCTCGAGCACGATGCGGAGCCTTGGGAAGCGTTTGTGAAGAGATACGAGATGAGGAAGAAATGTAGCCTCGGCGTTGAGGACATGAGTATTAGTGATCGGGTTAGAAGGTACCTCTCCATGTAAGTTGAGGACCATATTGACCTCTTGCATGGCTTCGAAAACAGGGTAGTAAGCTTCGTATGATTCAATCCCTCCGTCAGAGTTGGTGGTAACGCCTCGAGGGTATGATTTTACGCCTGAACGACAAGACACACTTAATCTTTCGGCAATACTGATGCACACTACAAACCAACAATGCCTGCCGCACTGGCTTTTCTGATTTCCTCGGGCGTAATGTCCTTTGAGAGATAGAGTGTCATCAAGTACTCGACATTTGGATCGATCGCCTCGAGTTCAGCTTTGTATGCCAAAGCCTGTGTTGTCGACGTAATTGGTGGTTTTAAGTTAGGCTAGAAGTATAGATCTTACTTCAGAGTGGTCGACGACGAGGGGGTGGGGGATAGGCTACCATAACATATGCCAGCTTGAAACCACCTTTACGAACATGAGAGGCAACAAGCGAGCATAAAGAGCCCTGCCTCAGATGAACATGGAAATCGGCAGGTGCTGGAACGCGGAGAGTATCTGCCATTGGGTTGCCAGGTTGGGACGTCACGTGACATACGCGTTGTTGTTGTTGAACTTCGCGCCTGTCCTATACATTCATACCGGTCGCGCCTGAGCCACAAACATATCGCGCTGCAATGGATCATGCTCCTTCCATCACTGTCGCAGGTAAATGGTACAACCTCAGGTGGAGCATTCTTGCTAATTAATGTTGCAGTACGCATTCGGCCTCCTACTCCTTGGGAGGTTGCCCGGCTTCCAGAGGCCCCCTCATTTGACGAAACATTGATTAGAGGAGATGGCAACCTCTCTACTCCACGTAGAGCAAATAATGCACCCCTCTCACACATCCTCCGGGTCACTGACGAACGGCTTCTCGTCTTTGACCCTCCAGACGAAGATACTGCAAGGGCATTCAAAGAACGCGGATTTCTCCCCCCTGGCACTAAGAGATACAAAGATAGAAGATTCCTATTTGATCGCGTCTTCGACACGGAGGCACAGCAGGGTGACGTTTTCGAGGAAACAACAAAGCCATTGCTAGACGGACTATTTGATGGCTACAACGCCACTGTATTTGCATATGGGGTACGAACGCTTTCTACTCCATTCATATGGCGGCTTCTAACGTTCCATTTTCTACAGGCGACCGGGTGTGGCAAAACCCACACCATCAGTGGTACCGACAGTGATCCTGGGATCATTTATCTCACAATGGCTCAGCTCTTCCAGCTAATAGAAGACAAGAAAGAAGAGGTCAAGGTTGACGTTAGCGTTACCTTCCTGGAAATTTATAACGAAGAGATTCGTGACCTACTCGCCGAGCCTGGCTCATACATGCCTAGAGGTGGCCTTGTCATTCGAGAGGACAAGGCCGTCAAGGTCAGCAACCTGACGGAATTGCGGCCTGTGAGCGCGGAAGAGGTCAAACAAATCGTGCTTGCAGGCAACGCACGTCGCACTCAGTCTCCCACACATGCCAATGAAACCTCCTCTCGCTCGCATGCCGTACTCCAGATCCATCTCACGACTGCTCCACGAACAGCAGACATGACGGAGATGCATAGGGTGGCCACTTTATCAATCATTGATCTCGCTGGAAGCGAAAGGGCAAGTGCTACAAAGAACATGGGAGAGCGTATGGTTGAAGGAGCAAACATCAACAAGTCCCTTCTTGCCCTCGGAAACTGCATCAATGCTCTTTGCGAAGCCGGCGGACGTAAAGCTCACGTACCTTATAGGAATAGCAAGCTCACCCGTTTGCTAAAGTTTTCCCTCGGCGGTAATTGCAAAACAGTCATGATTGTTTGTGTCGCTCCCGCCTCAAACCACTTCGACGATACACACAATACTCTCGTGTACGCCGAACGGGCTAAGAAGATCAAGACGAAGGCGGTGACAGCAAACTTTATCAATGTGGATCGTCACGTCGGACAATATGTCGAGGCAATCAATCGACTCAACGCTGAGGTGGCAGAACTGAAGGCGAAGCTTGCAGGCAAGGCAGGAGCAGAGGCCGAAATTGCAAAGAGGAAGAAAACAGAGGCGAAAGCAGAGGTAGATAGGGCCAAGGCCGATACACAGCTGAAATTGAATCAAACGCGTGGGTCGATCGCGGACGGTGCGGCATGCCAAGGAGGTCTATACATTGCCAGTGCCAAGTTACGCAGTATTCGTTCCCGTTTGGCTCAAATTGATTCCAAAGCCATGGAAGGCCCACTCTCTACTGATGTGGTGGCGGAACGCGACTTGCTCTTGTCTCTTGCCGAGCCTGAAGAGAATGTTCTGCGACCCGAATCAGCTCTCAATGTGCGACTTCACAAATCAAACAACACATCCAGTATGTTCGAAGCCATGTTACGTGCAGTGTGCGAGCGCAAAGCGGACAAGCTGGAGGAAGTGTCAGTCGATAATATTACCCTAGACGCTAAAGCCAAGAAGGCGGAAATGGACAGGGTCAAGTCTGAAACTGAGACGAACGTCATGAAGGCTGCTGTAGAGAAGCAGGCTGAGCTAGTGACAAATCTCGTTGGAATCCTGGCAAGATGCACTTCGATGCTAAAAGATGGAAGTGCCTCCTTGTTGTCCGCTGACATGACTTCCACGGATACTTTGAATGTTACCGTTCGAACTGTAGCGACATCACTGCAGAAAGTAGCCGAAGCCAACGACTCCTCCTTCCTTTCTCTACTGGGGTACTCTACTTCATCTTATGCTCCAGTTGCGGACGCGTCGTCACTGTCTTCTTTCTCAGGCCACCCTACACCTGTCATTCCAATTCCAGTTATCTCTGCCCCCCGTCGTTCATCGCGCCGAGTATCCGTCATTCCACCACCCTCTCCGCGTCGATTTAGGTCACCCCGAAAATCTACTGCTATGCGTACCAGCATGGCACCTCGTCGACTCGGTGCTGAACGAGAGAAAGAAAAGAAAAAGAGCTTACGATGGAAAGATGAAGCCGGACAAGGAAGTCTCGACGATGCAAGTCTTGGCTCCCTGCAGATGATAGAAACTCATGCGAACCGTCAAGTATCTTTCGGAGGATCTGAGAGCGAGTGGGAAGACGAGAAAACCGAGGATAGTTTCAATGTCAGCGTGAGCTTCTCGTCGACAGTACCCGCCCCCGGCAGCAAGAAACGGTCACGCAGCAGCCGGCTGGATCCAAGCTACCTCAAAGCAAACAAAGCTTCCTCAACGTTGGGCAGCCTCGCGGAAGACGACGAATCCCCTTCAACAGCAGCACTTTCTCGCCGGCTGACACCACTCTCAGATCGTGGCAACCAGATGTCCAATCTCCCATCTCCCACTTTCACTCTGAAACCGCCAAAAGGACGCAGTTCGGCCGCGAGCGCGACACCCCGAATACCAGGTTCTGCCAGTAGAAGCAGCCGGCGACGATCGCAGATTGGGCCTGTTCGGAGCGAGAAATCGTCCCGCCGCCGTTCGAGTTTGATCCCGAAGCCGTCACCACAAGATCATATTGGGGAGCCTCACGGGGGCGCGAGACGCGTTCCGGTTGAGGGCGTGCGGTCTCCTGCGAAGCGTGTTAAGCGTGCGAGCTTGCTTGGGGGGCCGAGGATGTCTGGTTCGCTCAGGGTTACGAAAACGTCCAGCTCAGTTGTTCCACCCGCTTCGAGCATCTTTGACCAGAATGGGAGTGCATGTGGGGTTGGGGCTGGGGCTGGGAATGGCGGGGGCAGTGGTAAACCAACATGGCGATGAATTTGACGTAGGTTTGGCTGGGAAAGATGATATCGTTCGTTTCATGACATGAATGCTGCCTGTCCGTCTCTCCTTTTTTTGCTTTGATGCCTTGCTTTCTTTTTCTTTACATGCCTTTTTATATCCGCATCCCTTTGTCAAATTATCACATGATTCCTCGACATGCGCATCGTTTTGTATGCGGGATTCTAGCTATCCTACTATACACTATACATACGGAAAATACTCCATGCAGCCAACAATATAACTATCTATGACTTGCCCGTACGTTAGATCTAGTGTTATTGACATGCAACTCAACTTCAAAAGTTGTAATAGGAAAGGTTCATGGTAATAGCGTTTGGTCCGCTCAATCGAACAGAAAGATAGTTTGATTATTTGTATTCCTTAGATATGCTACGCTAGACAAGATATTTATATTGTGGGTGCAGGGTAATACGGGAGCAGAAGACAAAAGTAACTATCATAGGGAGCGGGTGGAAAGCAGGCAACATGGTGTTTACGTACAATATCAGGCAAATCAAGAGAAAACAAATGTCACAGACAGATTAAACAACAAATTTTCACGATTTGCGACGATACACTGGAGGGTCTGGCCAATACGTCGGCGGCTCTTCTGGGAGGTCTAGAGGGGGTAATGGGCTTAGTGGCTCCGAGGGTGAAATATTCTGTAAAGGTATGGTGGAAGGACCTGCCGATGGACCTGCGGGAACCGGCGTTGTGAACTGGGATGCTGCAGTTTGAGGTCGGGACCCGGGTTTCGATTGCGAGTGCAAAAGGGAGTGGGAGTAGGAGTGGCGTAGCGATGGGTGCGGCGCGAACGTGATTGGGGCAAGAGACCTCGCAGAAGGTTGGCGGCTTGGGGCGCGGTTCGCACCCTGGATAGACAAAGACGGGGAAAACCCATGACCATGATTGTGGGCTCGCTGTTGTGGGAATACCGCAGGATGCGGGGGGAATGATCCGGGATTTGCTGCGGTGGATATGTCGAAGGGGTCGATTCGATTGGGGTCGTTATCGTTATCGTGCTCTAGCATTCTGCGGAGGAAGTTTGTTCCGTGAGAGTGCGCAGGGCGAGGGACAAAGGGGTGGATGGGGGTATTATCGGGGGCGGTGTGGTATCGCGTTGGAGGGGGGATGATGCGTGCGCGGCGTCTGCGCTGGAAGAGGAAGGCTAATGATGCGAGGAGGAAGCCTACTACGAGTCCGGCGAATGCAGTGCCGATGGGGAGAGCGGGGGAGACTTGGGATGGGCAAGGTGGTGGGGACGTTGTAAGGATATTTGTGTTAGCAAGGTAACCGACGGCACTGGTGTGTGATAGGCTATAGCTCCAACGACTACAAACCGACTTTCAGATGCATGTCGGAAAAAGATGTGTAGACGTACTAATCACCACCTGCAGTGGTAGCAGAACGGGCCCATTCAGGAATACGATCCAGGAGGCTGTTGGGGAGAGCATCTGGGTAACTGCGAAGGTGCATTTAGCACTAGTAGATCCAAGCGAGGAAAGGCATATACATTGCGCCAGTATTGTCAGCATCGCACGAGCGTGCCCAATCCTTGTATGCAGGCCATGCTGCTGGTGCGTAGAGACCAACCTGGGGAAGCAATCAGTAACAGAACGGCTGTCGAGATAGGCTGAAATACCTGGCAGTCGCCACAGGCTAGATTCAATGAGTCAGATATAAATAGAGGCGGAATACGATCGTCATACCGGACATGAGATTATACATGACATACGAACAAGTGCAAGAGTTTTGTACAAAGTTGTTAGGACCAGAATAGAAGTTCATCCCGGATGGGCTGTATATTAATGGTTGTAAAGGATCGGCTGCGGGAGCACACGATGTATAAAGGTCTGAAAGTAGCTGACTGTATCAAACAATGAGCGGTGCTAGAGAAAAAATAGAATGGAAAATTACCAGGGATCTTCAGCATTGGAATTAGTAGCCTGGCAGGAGTACTTAGTCAAATTTCGGAGTCGAAAGAGAAAACAAACCTACCCATGAGTACCACGCATAAGTGGGGTTGCAGTGAAGGGCATGGGCAACACTGACGCAGGCTACGCTTGCGAGGGCGACGGCGGGGAGCGCATGCATCGGGCAACCTCAGCGGGACGTGTAAGCCAAAGAAGGAACATACTCCCTATAAACACGCTGGCGCTAGCTCACCAGCGCCACATAACATTACCGGATGTCATGAACACCGAACGAAATCGATATCTACACGTCCTCGTATTTGGGTCTCTTCTCGTACCGTTTGTCTGTCTCCCTTACATCCCTATTCGGCGTCATCTTCTTGGGCTCAGACGGTCTATACACGCTCTGTCTGATAACACAACACTTCTCCAGCGCGAGCTCTCCAACACTCTCCTTTCCGCCCAGCTCCGCAAGGAAGAGGCGTCGAAACTTGCTGACCAGCTCCACGAACTCCGTGTGCAGTTCGAAGCCATTGCGAAACGGGCCGCAGAGTGCGAAAGCGCTCGAATAGTCTCTGAGAGAGACCTGGCAGAGAGACTGCGTGCCTCTTTGGACCGGGCAGCAGAAGCAGACATGGCCAGACTCAAGTCAGAGGAGGCGTTGCGGCGCCAGATAGACATGCTGAGAAGACGAGCTGACAGGGAAAGGCGCGTCTTCCCAGGCTGATATGGCATTATGATATACTCAGACATCGCTTAGAATACCACACGACGTCTTGCAGGATGTCTCGACATCTCTCGGGGACACCGCCGCCTTCGTCGAAGAGGTGGAGATCCAGCTCGGCTGGTCACACTCCATTCCAAGGGACCGCGGCATAGACAGAATGAGACAGCTAGCACTCAAACTACACGCCATGGCGCAGGCCAAGGTTCGTCTGTTTACATTCTGGGCGTTTTGTTTTCGACAATTCTTTTCCGCCAGCAACACCATAATCCTAACGACCGTGACTCCTAATGTCCCGTGTATCGACTGTATCGCTGTATCTTGTCAACTGTATCCAGACATTTATACTTGTATGTTGGAATCCCTTCTTCATCTTTTTTGGACAATACAAACTGGTCTGTATGATCTCACTGGAGACGCAGGAAAGTTCTCCTATGGAGGAAACCCTGAAGACATTTCAGAGAAGTGGTTCAATTTTACCATGATAGTGTGACTCAAATTTTACACAAAGCAAATTTTATCTGAGAATTTTTATAGAATTTCCCAGAGACAAATACGAGGAAATTCCCAGAAAATTCCCAGAAAATCCTATAATATAATTGTAGCTGTCTCCCTGTCTGGATTTTTTTTCATAACGTTCAACCATATTCAAAGATTTTTTTGAAGATTTTCCCAGCGGACTGGTGTCTGACACTGCAGGGATGGAGAGATTTTTTGTCTAGGAAATACAAAATCTTGTAAGGTGATTACTTTTGCAGAAAGTTGTCTAGTCTAGCATACTTATGGGAAAACTGTTTATTTTTTGCTCCTTATCCTTATCCATGTTTTCAAAGTAGCCACTTTATAGAAGTCTCTCATAGTTTTCTCGGACTAGAAAATCCGGATTTCTTGCCACATTTATGTTACATGTGACACCTGCAATTATCATCTGGCATCCTTCTGGTGAACTCGATTCTTGATCTTGTATGAAGTGAAGATCGGGACGAGAAGAGAAGCGTAAATATTAATTAAATGGTGCACCGGCACTGTGGTAGACACGACAATCTCTATATGTCGTATCTAATATACGAATCTTCGAAGCGTTGTGGCTAAAGAAGGCTGGGCTAGAGTTGGCACTGGCGATGAAACGACAAGTTGTTGGCCTCAGTGACTGGTAAACATATGGAGAGCCTTTGATGTCAGTCAATATCCTCCAGCACCAGGCGCCGCAATGCCTTCCCTCTTAAGTCTCAATAGAATCTCGCGGTATCTGCAAGGTCACAGTATTGTTAGCAAAAGACAAATCAGCATCGACTGGATACTCTCTTACCGGCTGAGATCAGTTGTTCCAGGACCTGTGCGAGCGAGGGTCTTACTTTGAGAGTTTTCAAGCTCGATAAGGTCACAGATTCGAGACCAAGTTGTGCCTGTGCTCAGCGAATCGGTGAGAGAGGCCAAGTAGGCTGCTTCGGATTCCCTAGAAGATGCAAGAATTTCGTCAAAACGGTCTGTCATATGACAAATACAGGACTAAGGCGAAAGAGAACATTTCATATATTATACAGAGCACTCACTTGTTCTCCTTAATCTGCTTTTCCTTTTTCGCATTGTACCCCTCATAGAACTCATCAATGGACCGCTCTGCCTTGGCAATAGTCTCTCTCCGTTTTTGCGCTGCCGCTTCGGTACGTTGGCGAATAGATTCTTCCTGCTGCTTGCGCCATGTCCTAGGCACATCGAAGGTCATTATCTCGCTTGAATAAACAATTATGGCACTCACTTGATTACTTCAGGCTCCTCTTCATCATCCATTGGCCCCTGGAAAATTGGTGTGGAAAAACCGGCGGAAGGTTGCGGGCGAGGAGCAAATGCTGGTGCACTGAAGGACACACTTTGTTGAAGAGGGGGAGGCGAGGCGAAGGTCGGCTGGCATGAAGGTAAGCTATGCTGTGGTGATCACATTGAACGCTATAATCACCTGGGGTAATGGTTCAAGATCTGGGAAAGCACTTTCAAACTTGTCAATTTCATCATCTCCTGTAACTTTGACATCTGGATTCGCAGGCGGTAACACGAGACTGTTAATGTTGAAACCGAATCCACTATCATTGTTAGACGTGGGCCGCTGAGCAGGCATTGGGGGAATCTCTCCGTCTAGATCAATATCTGGAAATGCAGAGGCGGCACGGTCAAGATCAATTTCTTCCGTAGTTCCGGACAGCTGCCCTCCCGCAGTCGGGCTGAAAGCGCCCCCAAAGAGCTCGTTTTCGCGGGCAAGGAAGTCTTCTGCCATGAGTGACCGGAATGAGCGTGACAACTATCTCTTTTTGATCTCCGACGACCTTAGATTATGGCTGTATATTCAACATTATGTCATTACATAAACGCCCACGTTCCCGCAACTGCCCCGCTGCAGCCTCGTTCCGCTCTCTCCATGCCTCGACTCTCATAATCAACCGGTTCTCTGTCTCTTCCGCTGACCCTCTTCTTCACGAATACAGCTTCAACTTCCAAACCCACCATGGCGGAGCTCAAGACTGCGACTACAGCCACGACGAGTAATGACTCTACTGACATGAATGGGTTGGGTGTGATTCCTCTACATGAAGTGACACGGGATGGAGAAGGCGATCACCCTGAAGAGGGAAGAGAAATGTCAGAGGGTAAAAGGGAGCCTGAGGAGCCTTTGGAGACACATGAGGTTGTAGAAATTAATAAGTTTACAGAGCGGAAGGAGTGGATAGATGAGAAGATAAAAGTTAGTCACTCGGAACACCTCAAGATCTACTTTTGCTCATGGCTGGCAGGTTCTGGAAAGCATGCCGCCCATTGAAGTATTCGCAGGCATCGAAGCACTTTCGGAAGATATACCACCAGGCCTACCTACTCGCGCCCAGCTCAACCACTGGCTGGAAGAGCATGATAAAACGGAGAAAGAGACAGAAATATTTGACGCTGGAGACATGAGTAAGCTCAAGAAGTTCACGAAAGGTGCGCCGTCGCATGATTAGCTCTGCATATGCTGAACTTTTATCTCTTGTGAAGCTGCAACACAGAGGAACTTGTCACCTGAGGATACCGACTTGATTGAGCTCACACTCACGACACTATTGGCACTCGACAAACTCCTTCACCTCCTCAGAGACCGTTCGGAGTCACTCGACCTGGTCGGCCTCCGACTTACATGGGAAGAACAGCGTGTCACAGCCTGGAGAGAACGTCGTTCTATCATCACAGATCTCAACGTCTTTCTAAATATCCGTGCGCGATGGTCTCTGGATACATATGAGGTCCCCCCAAATACTCCTTCCCCATCTTCCACACTTAGGTTCAAGTCTCCATCTCCATCTCCATCTCCACGCCCTTCCTCGTCGTTAGCGAGACGTGATTCCACTGCTTCGCTCACGTCCATATCTTCAGATACGTCTTCTTTCACTGGTCTGTCTTCTGCACTTTCGCGGAGCACGCGCTACAAACTTGCCGAGATGCTTTCACATGACGCTGCTTTATTTTCTGGACGTGTTACGGCTCTCAACCACGGCAAGGTCATGGCCGCAGGGAAGACGCTTGACAAACTTATCGACGGGAGTCGTAAACCAGTCCCTGATGAAATTCTAGACGAACAGGATCGTCTTGAGGATAAGGCAATCAAAGAACTCGAAACCGTTGGAAAGTTTGCCATGGCCGTCGTCATGCAGTGGAAAAGGTACAATGACATGTTCTAGTCCGATCCTAAGTCAAGACCTGACTACTCATACATAGAGCCGATGAGTATTACAGCGACACTATGAAGGACCAATTCGCTGCGCAGGCGCTCATGATTGAACTTAACAATGCCGAACTTCAGCATCCGACGACAAAGCAGGGCGTCGCTTTCATTTCGCGTGCACAAGCCCTGACGAAACGGCTCACTGTCAAAGGAGATCCCTCCCATCCGCGAAGCTCGTTCCCGCGACCTGTACATCCTCTCTTTTCAGGCCAGGCTGAGTCGAACGAGATGATCGTCAAGACTCTTTCACATGAACTCTCCGAGGCTGTGAAACTTGCGCGTCAGGCTGAAGTAGCCGCTCAGGCATATCATGCGAGGTTGGAGGCCGTCAAATGGGCTGAAATGCTCAAAGGACAGGTGCTGGATATCAATAAGAAGTTCGAGACGATCGCAAACACATTAGTCCAAGGGATGCATGGTCATGAGCATGGGGATCCATCGCCACCTGATCTTTTCAAGGAAGAGTGCCTCATCCCAACGCGGCATGCGACGTTTCTGGCTCTTTTGCCGTCTGTTATAGATGAATTCGAACGAGTGGAGCAGGCAGGTAAACGTGCGTTACACGATGGTACGACAGCAGCCTTGCGTCTCAAGAAACTATCTGGAATCGATGCAGCGCTCACGAACGACTTGGCGATAGCAATGCAAGACTTGGAAGCTAAAGCCGACTCTACTAGATGGACAGAGGAAGATGTATTGGCAAGAGTGGCCAGATTGAAGGAGGCAAGACGGTTATGGGATGTTTTAATTGACATTATGAACGATGTTGAAGATGTTAAGAAACTGACGTTTCAGGGGATGGACAGCCACCGATGGAAGGCACCTTCTTCACAACGGAACGCTACACCTATAACACCTGACCCAGACAGCCCTCAGCCAACCCAGGTATCTCTTCCTCTTCAGATCACACCACATACTATTCCCCAACGGTTGGAAGAGCTCAGACAGCGGCTGTCTTCAGGATTCAATACGCCATTGACACTACTTTCACTAACTTTGGAGAAACCACTCCTTGCGCACTTGCAGTCGAGTTCCGATGGTCTTGTAAAGTATATGGAGGATGTGGGGGGACTCGGATATCTCTGGGATAATGTCCTCCGGCAAGCCGAAACTATGATGGCTGTGCAGCAGGACGGGCGCGAGCTCGGACACAAGATCGATGCGCTTCAAAATGACGTCGATGATGCCCGGGAAGGTATTTTACATGGAAATGAATTACTAGAGAACGCCACTGTTTTGGAATCTGATTTGACTTCCCAATCCTCCGCGCTACAACAGTCCGTTCGGACATTTACGGATTCGTTGGCAGCACGTATGCCCTTTGTCTTACGGAATAACAATCCCCGCTCCACTACACGTTCCCCTTCGAATTCGAGTTTCACTGCCGCCTCCTTCGAGCAGCAGCTCAACAGGTTGAAAGATCCACCGCATATAGCACTGCCGTTCGATATATCTACACTCAACAACGATGTGCGTGCTGAAGGCAACACTGTGGCTCTAAGACTCGCAGGCAGGATGCAGTCACTTGCTAAGAAGCTTGACTATCTGCGTCTTTCTCGATTGGCAAAGATTGCTGATCTTGCCATAGAGGAGCTCTCGCGAAAGCTCGATGATTCAGAACAAGAATTGTCAGGCCTGAAATCTCTCTTCGAGTCCCTCCCATCTATCTCGAATCGGTCCGGCGTCGACACGGCACTCTTCAACGAACTGACTGCCATGATGAACAAATCCAACCACTTTGGGCAGGGTTTCCATACTCTTGTGACACATTTAACTGCTCCTATGGACCAATCGTTGCGGGCGTTGCAGGCGGCGCCTGGTTCTCACGACTCTCCGATTCATGGCACACTAGTCCTTCCTCGTGTGAAGACGTCCGAAGATGTTTTGCATCGGGTAGACTCCATCAAGGGGTCCATATCACAGTTGGAAGCACGGATTCTAGAAGCAAAGGGGGAGGAAGCAACTAGATTACGCTTCGAACGAGAGCGTCTGGAAGCCGAAAAG
>QFEC01074309.1:0-19244 GCA_003316585.1 Gomphus bonarii | reverse complement strand
GTGATTTAGAGGGGTGGATGTGATGACTCTTGAGATTTTCTTCTAGGAATGCATCTAGTTCTCTTTGCTCATTGGGAGACATTGGATAAACCTTGGTGCTACAGGACTTGGCACCTGGTATCAGCTCAATTTCATGATCCCAGGGTTTACATGGGGAAAACTTGTTAAAGGACTCCTTTGAGAAGACATCCTTGAATTCCTGATAAGGTTTCAGAACTAGGTCTTCAAAGGATTTAGTGGGTGCAAACTCTGATACCTTTTGGGAAAGCTGTTGTGAGACAGTTGAACCTGTACCAATTTCTTCATGGTCCTCCTCCACAAAGACTACAAAGAGTCTGTCTCCATTTTCAGGTGAATACAATGGCTCTTCAGCTGTGGCATGTGTGTGTTGATCAGGAAGGTGCATGTAGTCTTCTTCAACATCTGGGACCATTTTAACTTGAGGTTTCTTGTTGATTGGTTCAATACCACATGATTCAGGGCAGCAAGTCATTTTCACCTTGCCCAAGTGTCGATTAACTTCTGGGTTGTGCTCTGTGAGCCAAGTGTGTCCTAAGATGATTAATAGGCACCCCAGGCTTGTCACTAAAAATGTAGCACATTCTATGTGCAGATGAGGTCAACCTCTTCCTTGATTGAACCCACCTCATTAGGAGTGCCATCTATGTTATAGATAGGTATAGCATGAGGAAGGTGACAAGTTTTGAGCCTTTCTTCTCAAACAAATTCACCATCAATGAACATTCCCATGGCACTGCTGTCAAGGAGTGTATCAATTACTAGAGGACATCCAGTGTCAACAGACTGGACCTTCAGAGGGACTGTGGTGCACTGGTGAGTGTCAGCAGAGCATACATACAGAAGGGGAAGGGGTTTCTCTTCAGGGTTTGGTGTGGTGGGTTTGATTTCAGGCATGACTGGTTGGGTTTCAGTTGGGTCTAGGGTTGGCAATAAGTCTAGCATGTCTCTTGTATTCCCTGGCATACATGTTTCAAGAACTAAAAACCAATTTGTTGAGTGGGGCATGTCTTTCACTTCTGACTTGCCTCAAAACCCTGTTTCCCTCCTTCTTCAGAAGCTTGGACCCTTGCCCTTTGTGCTTCCTCATGAGCATCTAGAGCAGCTGCTACTGAGTCTGAGATCATGTCTGTGAGTGCAGCTCTTGTGAGGTTTGTGTGGACACATTCCTTGTGGGGCTCTGGGCATACTGGGGAAATATAGCCTTGCTTGCCACAGTTGTAGCATATCCAAATCTTGGTGTGTCATTGATTGGAATCTATATCCATGGGTGTAGCAACATTGGGTGTGGGCATGGCAGGAGTAGTTATAGCACAGGTTGGAACAGTGCAGTGGGAACCATGAGGTGCTTGTGCTTTCTTAACTTCCACAAGACAGTGATAGTTGCAGTCAATCTGACATGCAGCTTCCTTCCATGCCTTGAGGTTGGATGGGAGAAATTGTTGTGCATGGATCTTGTCTAGAATTGTCACTGGAAGTTCTCATGCATAGGCATCCTCTAGTGCCTCATCATTAAAGCCTGTTTCCCTGCAAATATATCACACTGTGCAGTATAATCATCTGCCAACATACTAGATGTCATCTTGAGGTTGTGTAGTTTGGTATGGGCTGTTCTAGCATGATTATGGTCTCCAAAGGCTGCTTCAACCTGCTTAGCAAATTCATCAAAGGTACTGATTGAAGAGGTCACATAAATGATAGCTTAGGTCTTATTTTGTGCCCAGGTTGCTGCAGAGCCCCCTGACATGAACAAGAGAGCATATAGAATTTTTGTTTGTTTGTCTGGGAATGCTCCTGGTTGAAGGGTGATAGAGAGCTTCACAATGCAGATGAATCCCTCCATGTCTGCCCTATCTCCAGTGAACTTCTCTGGATCAGCTGCTTTGATAGAGTGATGAGAAGGGGGGCCAGGTGCAGGGATGTGGGTAGACAAGTGCTGGGTTGCTGCAATTGCTGCAGCAGAGGCATCACTGGTCACATTGCTCTGCATGGCCCTCAACTGGTCTTGAAGTACTTCATTCTGGCACCATAGAAGTTCAACTTGGGTTGCCTGAGTGGTAAACATGCTTCTGAGGGCAATCCCAGGGTTACCTATGGACTCCCAATATTCCTCTGGGATCTGGTTAGACATAATATGAGGTAGAAACTAATGGAAAAGATGTGTGAGGTTGTCTGAAAGGGAGCTTGATCTTCTGTGAGCACAACGCTATTAACAAGGTTCCAACAATAAGATACTCCATATTTAATGAGCTGATAAGGGGGTTTTCCACCTGGTTTAGCAATAATCCTCAGTTTATACAAGAGTTACTAGTAGTAAATACATAGAGAGCCCACCTGGTGTAGCAGTAATCCTCAGAGATTCAGCTGAGGGATAACTGTTACACCAGTCATGACTTATATACCCTATCCCAGTGCTTATTATGTAATCTGTAGACAACAAGGCAAGGAAAGTCATGGAAAGACATAAACAGGAAACAACAACTGACAATGAACTCCAAACTGAACTCCAGGCTGAACCCTGACAGAAATGTTTCACTCTTCTTTTCTGGAAGTAGATGTGGGTCTCATGGGTTGCATAATCAATGTGAGTGGCAACATTGGGGTTGCCATTTAGGCTTTGAACTAAAGCTGGACCCCATATATCCCAGTGGACATGTTCTCCATATTTAGCAGCACAAATGGTGGATTACTTAGGGGAAAGGTAATTGAGCTGCCTTGGCTTTTGGACATGCCTCACAGAATTCCAGTTTTGAGTCTAACTCAAATTCTATTCCAGTAATTTGGTCAGACAAGATGGCATGTCTGATAGTTACATGAGCAATGTGACCTAACTTGCAGTGTGCATCAGATATCAAGATTTTAACTCATACAATATTTGCATAGTCAATGTCTTTTGTTGATTCAGTAGGGGCAAATTGGTATAGACCATTGAAACAAGAGAGGGTGGCCATATTTTTACCTGAAGGACCTTTTATGATACACCTGCCTCCTTTTAATATGACTGTACACTGAGCTTGGTATAATTTAGCAATGGAGATGAGGATAAAAGCCATTGCAAGTGCATTAATTACATCCTTGAGAAGCACTTGTGTCTTTCCAGTGCCATTAGGGAGTTCCATGCATATATCACCTATACATAGAGCTTTGAGCATATAACCATCAGCAGCAATGATACTTCTGTCAGCAACCAGTTGGTAAGATATGAAATTTGACCAGTCTGGGCAGTAATGGCTGCTTATACCACTGTCAATGCATGCACCTAAACATGTTTGTGGGAGATATAACACATCTGCTACTGCTGACAGATCAGATGTCCAGGTAAATGTAAATAGCTTGCCATTGTTTGAGTTTCCAGCAGTGACAACAGCAGTTTCAGTTGTCTTGTTTACTTTCTTTGTTTTCTTTTGCCTTCAGCCTTGGCCTTCTTTACCTCCTCCTTTGGACCAACAGTCAGCCTTGAGATGGCCTGAGAAATTGAAGTTATTGCAGATATAATTAGGATATGACTTAGGGGTCAATTTTTCCTTAAATGATGATTTATTTGTTGTTTACTGAGAGTAAGGAGCACTGATTCAGCAGCTTTTGAGCAATTGATGTCAATGATGTAATGCTGAGCTTCTTCAATAAAAAAAGGCAATAAGATCCTCTGGAGACATTATGTATGAGGTAGTAGAGGCTTGAGTGATGCTTAGTCATTCAGCTGGTGTGATTTTTTGAATAGCAGTGTGGTAGGAGGGTAGCAAAGAGGACATGATGATCCTGGAGGATCAAGTAGTGGAAATAGAAGATTGCATTATAACAGGGTTGTCATGGCATTTCATCATGAGTTCAAAATGAAACTTGAGATCATTAAGGTGGGTTTTTTGTTATAAAACATCCATCATTACATAGCATACAAAATAAAATAGAAGAAAAGCACAAAAATAGATAACTAGAAAGAACACAGACTCACCTACCTAGTATATGTGCCCAGAATCCAAGTAGACACTCACACTGACAATCCCCAAAAGAAATCAAGTCAATAGCTCTATTTTTCATACATACAGTTTTGGTGCAGTGACCTTTCCTTCAATGTGTAACCATAGACCTTTAGTACCCATGGCTCTCTGGAGGCTAGGCTCATAGTCAGTCCAGTTGCTTGCATTATCATGGAACTTTGGAACCAATATGGAAGTAGAGTTGGATGTGTATGGCATTGTAAGGTTTGACATGTTGTAGTATTAAAGTCAGCAGGGGACCATAACAAATTGAAAGAGTGCAACTATATCAAATGAAGTCTCAGCTCTGGTCAAGAGTCTGAGATGATCATACATATCATATGACTTAGACATTGCTTGTTTTTCCTCAACATCCCAGAACCCTGCAAGGGATTTTCTTGTGAGATAAATACTTTGACAAGGCCACAGTTACAAGAAAATCCAATTATTATTACCTGATTGAGACTAATCCACCTGGTTTAGTAATAGTCCTGAATATATACAGGGTTTACCAGTGATAAATACATAGAAAACCCACCTGATGTAGTGATAATCCTCTGATATCAAGCTAAGGTGTGCCCTCACACCAGTCACAACCTTATACCCTACTCTGGAAGTTATTACATAATCAGAAGAAGCAAGGTATGGAAGTATAAATCAGAAGAATCAAGTTAAACCCTGACATGTCTATACCAACATTACAAAAACAGTACTTGCAAGTAGGGTTTCTGGACCAGTAGCTGTGGCCTTAGATGCTTGGGAAGTGACACAGAAGGCAAAGCTCCAGACTTGTGAGGAAGGCCAGAAACAAGGTTTTTATGCAAATCAGCAGTGAAGGACATACCCCACTCAATGAATCATTTTTCAGTTCTTGAAACATGTACACTGGGGATTACAAGAAACATGCTACATTCATTTCCGATCCCAGACAACCTGAAATCCAGCCATGCCTGAAAATAAACCTACCACCCCAACCCTTAAGGATAACCCCCTTTTCCTTATATCTATATACACTCTGCTGACACTCATCATTGTACAAGAGTTCTCCTGAATGTCCAATAAATTAACACTGGATCTCCCTTGGCAATTTATATGGTCCTGAACAGTGTCACCACTGGAATATTCATTGACATGGAATTGTGCTGGCCAAAAGGCTCAAAACTGACTGCCTTCCTCATGCCATACTTTTCTATAATATTAATGGAACTTCTAATGAAGCAGTCTCAATTAAGGAAGAGGCTGACCTCATCTGTATATATGGAAATCACATGTAATATACCATGTTTTCTGTTACCAGCTTGGCACACCTAGCTATAATTGTAGGACATATCTGGCTTACTGAACACAACCCAGAAGACTGGTGCTCTGCTGAGGTGAAGATGATTTTCTATTTTGAAACATATGGTGTTAGACTGGTTAGAAAGAAACCTTTGATTGAGACAATTCCAGACATCAAAGAAGGCTCTGCTTACCCTCCTTATCAAAACATACATGCTACTATCAAAGAGCCATTGTATTCACTTGAACATGGAGACAGACTCTTTGTAGTCTTTTTTGAGGACAACTATGAAAAATTTAGTGCAAGCTCAATCATCTGACAGTAGCTTTGCCAAAGGGCATATGATCTCACACCTATCAAATCCTTATTCCAAAACCTTATCAGGAATTCAAGGACATCTTCTCAAATGAGCCTTTTAACAACCTCCCTCCTCATGAAACCATAGGATCACACAATCAAGCTTTTTCCAGGTGCCAAGCCCTTTAGTATAAAGGTCTATCCAATGTTTCCCAACAATGATATTGTGATTAGAAATAATATCAAAAGATTTGGACTGGAGGTGCATATCTATACCTTTTTATCATTCCCATGTATCTCCAATATTTGTCTAAGTTCCTGTACTTTGTTGAATCTTTCCCTTTGTTGTTTTTCCTATTTTTTTAATCCTCTTGTGTGTTTCAAACACCATCTGGTCACTGACTCATAATCCTGATCCCTGTTTTCCTAGCTGAGGGCTCACTCTTCTCAGAATACATCTATATATGTGATATAGATTGTACTACCTACCAGACAGGTTGTTTTTATAAGATAAATACATTGGATAACTTCCATATCTAATGTGAGAGGGAAAAAGGATACAAGTGATAGATTTCTGTACCCTCCATGGATGGATGACCACATATATACTGCTGGGATCATTGGAAATAGAGTTGATGTTTTATACTTCTTTTCCATCTTTTTATTTCTATTGTTGTGCATTTTCTGTGAGTTTTCACATGAATGTGGGGCAAAGTTGCAATAAAATTGATTTTTCAGTTCACAGAATAACAGTCAAGGATCAACAACGGCTCAGTTGTTCTGGAGTGAGATGAAACAAGGGAAAACTGAAAAGGGGCACATATATGCACTCACCGGGGCTGTCTGCCTCATTCAGATGTGTAGCATGTGTTATGTATAAATACTATAGTTCTAGCTACAGATACAGCAGTACTTCATCCTATATATTGCCTGACTGCTCCTTGCTCTGTTTGGCACTTTGCTAAATTCCTGATTAGGAATGCTCTCAGACTCATCACTCAGATCTGAATTTTCTCAGAGGTTTTCATGACTATTGTGATGTTTCTCACAAGTTGTTGAACACAAAGACAAATGGCTTGTTTTACTATCAAATTTACAAGTCACTTAGAATACTGGGTCAATCCCTTGGTACCAGCGCTAAAGCGCCGGTTTGCGACACCTGGATAGAATAAAACGTCCACACCTCTACAGAATACTTCCAATAGTATAGATCTCCAGGAACGACCTATTAAATATAAATCTACTTAGATAACCACCTCCTATCTAAACCACAACTCTTAATATCAATTCATGTGTCTGCTGTCCACAATGTTCTGGTACGAACGTCCAGGGTGATGCTATATTCGGAAATGTATGTATGTGCAATAGATGCATGTTTATAGGCACAGGGACACACTTTGATATCATTTGGGAATGTGATTTCCATGATAACTAGGCCACTCGTTCCAATATCCATGCAACTATGTTATACGGCAGTATCAAAGTAAAATTAGAGAAAAGAAGATAGAATCAATAGGTTTTCCACTCTCCCATTGAGATGTCATCACTATATCTTGACGGTTATGACACAACGCGGTATCCTCGAGACAAAGGCGTGGTGATGGGGCGGGAAACCGTCTTTGTGAAGTATATATCCTCTCAGGCTAGTGTCTCACGAATCTCAACGTCTGAGTTGTTTTCTATAACGATGGCACCGAGTCCACACCACCTGTATTGTATGAAGGATGGAGTCAGCTTTCTGGTGAGTACGCTGCTATATTGATAAAACCTGCCTTGTTGATGACGTCATCTTGAGGTCGACAATACTCTGTTCAGGGTACCACGTTACATGCTCGAAAATACATCACCCGTATTCCGTACCATGTTATCTGAAACCCGACATGATTCTAATCCTATTCCACTTCATGGGGTCTCCAGCCCGGATTTCGAGCGACTGTTGGCGTTCTTGTACCCACTGTGCGTCTGCAGATACCTCACAGGAAAACGTTCCGTCCTGATCTTCATGTCTAGAACTCCCCAGGTTGACCCTAACCCAACACCGTGGGACGAGAGCCAGTGGACCGCTATTCTCCGACTGGCTACCATTTGGGAGATGCCTGAAATCCGAGCGGCAGCCATGCGGCTCCTGTCCCAGATTCAAAATCCGTTCACTAAGATTAATCTTGGAAGAGAGTACGGACATTCCCCGTGGCTCAGGGAAGGATTTATAATACTGTGCCTACGTCCGGAACCTATCACTGCAAAAGAAGCAGTTCAACTCACGAAGGAGGACGTGATCGCGTGTGCTGCCGCGCGAGAAGAGATCCGCCGGCGTGTTCTTCAGAATACTTACACGTGGAATCTTAAATGGGTCAATCCTTCTCATAGGATTGGAACAAAAGAGTTGACTTCGGAGTCGAGAGAGTTTGAGCATTTGGCACACGGTGGGTGAACCATGCCTTCTTTAAAGAATTATTTGATAATAATTCTGTCAAAGATCGGATTGTGCGTGAAATAGTGAATCTGGAATTTGGTTTCGAAGAGGAGGAAGCGGTCAAGAGCTCTGAGTTATCAGATTCGCCAAACAGGCAATGCGATTGGTGGCCTTTGCATGATATTAAGTCACCACGTATATTGTGGCTCACGAAGGGTCACAACGAGGGAAAACAGCTTCGCAGCAGTATCAAACAGGAAAAAGATGTTTCTGATGCCGCTTCTATCCTCACAGTGGCTGGTAGCGAAAAGAATTGGATACGTGACATGACCCTAACAGATTTTTCCAAGTACTTCACTCCAGTATCATCTGCTATCATTATATCTGTCGGCTTTCTCATTCTTATTTCTCATGCATTCACGTAGGGCGGACGCTCGGTAAGGATAGAGATTATTTATTTAACTTAACAAGGCTAGTACCTTGGAAAATGATTCAACAAGAGACAATTGATATGTCTGAGTATGTTGAAGGAGGCCTGAAAGCGCCAGATCAACGTAGAAAAAAGAATGAGAAAATAGACTATCTAGGAAATCTCTAGCCCAAATGGAGTTGCAGTAGCATTATGAATACAAGTATAGTTTACCAATGTGTCTGGAATTGAGCATATTATTCATTGGTTGACTTGAGAATACTCTAACCGTCCAATGGAATTAAAATTCGTATTCACCCAGCTCACCCCTCATGCAAAGAATTTACCGATAGACATGTAGCCCAAGGTTTGAACTCAATGGGTGCAGTAGAGTATGTTATCAGTGTTAAAACGGAGAGAATCAAATATCAGCTCAACAAATACACCGAGCACAAATTACGCGACATTAACTCGAGTCGCGTCTCAGAATAAGTCGGCACAACATAAATTCAAGTTGTGGGTCAGGCTAAAAATGGCTGGATTGTTCAAATAACTAGCTACTCTACTTATACATTTTTGAGAAGGGGAAAACTATACTAACAATGATGTAACATATGACACATGAAGGACAGAATTAACAGGCGAGTAAAATAAACACATGCATGACTTGAATGTGCGGTACAGGTGTGACAGTGGTAGCACAGAATAAGAACACTATTTCCAACAGAATAGACTGTTATGAACACGTCAAATCCACATTTTTTAATATTTTAGCTAGTAGTAAGATAGATAAAGTCAAAGAAAGCCAAAGATAACTGATGGGTATATGCATGGGAAATAAAAGAATAAAAGAATAGTAAAAGAGATCACATTATTCTGATGTGATTTGGTACTTCTGCATATTTTTCACTTGTATTTTGGGTACATGGCACTTGGTCCAGTGAACAAGTGCCCAGGTGGTGGAGGGATGGAGAGAGTAGAATCATCACAGAGGATGTTATTGGAGTGATAAGGATACAAGCAAAGAGGAGAAGGAAAATATATATATATATATCCAAAGACTATAATGGACAGGGGCCACAACACACAAGGAGAAGAGATTAAATATATGCAATCTCTGGGGCCATATAGCATTACCAAACTCTCCCATAGGATATTACTGAGAGGAGTCAAGTTAATAATTTTATGTAGATCTTTGTAATTCTGGAATGATGGTGCTTCTCTATGAGGAGTAGATGAAGCACCCCACAAGTCTAGTGACAAATCAATATCCCTGGCAGATATTTGATTGAAGTGATACAGGAAGTCTGCCAGCTTGAATTCAATGCAGGTATTATAATATGTTCAGTTATTGGGTGTAAGGTCAGATTCACATGAAGGAGGTGGGAAGGAGGCTAGGATGTCATTTCCATATTGATAACATTAATTATATATTTGACCAAATGATTCAAAGTTAATAGAATAAAAATCAAGTTTCTCAGATCTATGAAAAGTAATGTGAACCAGAAAGTGATAGAAATGTGATAATGTGATAGTTGAATACTGAGGCCACTGTGAACTCAGGCTAAGAAATGCAAATGTATCTATGACATGACTACAATGTAGTTATGGGCCTGGCTGAAGTCTGACAATTGACTTTTCAGTTCACAGACCAGTAGTTAATGATCAAGAGGCTCTCAGATTCCTTTTACAATATTTACACCAAATACTACATTGATAGGGGATGAAGAAAACTAGTGAAACATGGATACATGAGGAGATGAAGTACACATGACATTATACAGGGTAAATATTTAACACAGGGATTGGGGGAAAAGAAAGACAATGAAACATGGTAATGTACATACTAAGAAACCTAAATCCAAAAAAGTGAATATATTCAATAAAGTTGGTGGCTGGCCAGGCTCATGCTGGCCCTACAAAGTTATGTGAACATTTGGGTGCTTGTATTTGTCCTAATCAGGCACATTGTTGAATATCAGGTCTTGGGGTGCTCATATTAAATTGGAATTAATACAGTAGGTGTAGAGAAGTGTTTTGAATCAGAGTTGAGGAGTTGAGGTTGATAGGTTCAAGGGAAATGGATGTGGAAGTAATTCAATAAATTGGTGCCTATAAGTGCCCATCAACACTTCTGCACAGACACTTTACTTTGGGGATACATTGCAATAAAATGGTAACAGACACTGATTACGAGGCTGGAAAAATGTGGAAAAATAACAGAAAAATAATATAAATCAATCTTGAATACCATTTCAAAGCAAATAGCTTTATAGGCATGTAGTTATTGAAATTGGCTTGAAAATATGCAGATACACACATACATGCATGCCAAATAGGTGTAATCCATCTAATAAAATTGTAGAAAATTCATAGAGAATATAGCTTCAACAATTAGGCTCATAAACATCTTGTAAAAGTTGTAAGTTTCATTAAAATTGTTAAAATGATATTGTTTTGCTCAATTAACAAATCAACTGGAGTGATGTAGCTAAATGATATGCTCTTAGGAGTTATGGTATAAGGCTGTGCATATAGTATACATATTGTAAATGACATGCATATGACATATATGATGTGTTGAAAGTAACATGTGTTTCATGCATGTTAAATGATATGGGGACAAAGGGATGAGAGTCTGTAAGTTAGGATTGGGGCCTGTTAGTGTTTCTTAACAAGATCAACTTACCACCAAGTTGTTTATGATAAGTTCATTGCATAAACTGATTATTCATGGCTTTCTGTTTGTGTGGGGTCCTTCAAGTAGGACCATGAAATATACTATTTGGGACTGAGATGGGAGTGTGTTAGGATCTTACCAGTGAGATATGTTATTGGGGGAAAGTATTTTAGATAACTTGTGATAGTGATGAATATAATTATAATATCTAATTACTGTTTTACTAGTATAGTAACTAATGGTGTATTTGGTGTATTCTGTAGTTCCAAAAGGCTTGAAAATTCCATATAAATACAAACCTTTTCTCTATATACTCAGAAACTGGTGATAAATTCCAAATGATATTAAAACCTCTCTGAGAGATTTCAGAACTTGAACAATAAGCCTTAGTGATGGTTCTCAATTAGGAAGGTTTAATTAAGAACTGAGGAGAACAAGGAGCATATACATTGTATAGAATAGAGTATTACCTGTTATAAATACCCCCCAATGAGGTTTTACATAGATAAAATAGTCTAAAACACAAAAACATGAATTTGATAAAGAACACAAACACCCACACCTAGTATATGCACATGAAATGAAGCTATTCTATTATATAAAGGATATAAAAGTAAAAGTGAACATTTATCTTCATTTCAAATAGTTATACACTAGTTTAGATGTCTTATGACCATGGGGTTTTACCCCCAGGGTGATAGCCACTTGGGCAGCTAAAGAGCAGAAGGAATGGAATGGAGAAAGGGAACCAGTCCAGGACAATGGAGAGATTGGAGACAGAAGAAACACAAATAAAATGGATAAGGAACAGTATGGACAAGGTCCAGATTGATCGGAGACAGGAGGAAGCAAAAGAGGTCACATATATGCACCTATTGAGGCCACACACCTCATTGAGACTGTACCACATGACTCAGGGGAACTCAAGGAAAAGCATATATATATATGAAAAGAATGCCAAAGCATTTTCAGAGCCCCTCAATCAAAAGTGGGCTCTACATATATGGCACAGTGATACATGTAACATGGAGCACAACTGCCCCTGTCCCAAAGCAATTATTTCCTATTTTCACTCACACAATTGATTCCATAACCATGTATAAATACCACTAGTTAGAGAAAGTAAAAAATATATTTTCTCATTCAAGAAATTCAGAGAAGTGACCTATTTCACTGAGAAGTTGCTCACAAAGTTTGGAGTACAGATCATCTATTTGTTTTTCTATTGAATTTACAAGTTTTCCAGAATATCAAGCCATCCTGCACTAAAGGGCCATTTTCATCAACAGTTGAGTTTTTTTGACAATCCCAAATAATATAAAGCTCCACACACAGTGACACATATAAAATACTCTTTATCAAATGTGTGAGAGAAAGAGAGAATCTGACTACTTTGGGATAGAAGTAGTGGATTTTTACATTTGTATACAAATGGATAACTTGATAGGTCCCAGATCCCCTCTAATATATATCTTAGATATCCTCTATTATAGCACCCTTAACCACCTACCTCCAATTTATATCCAAGACACGTTGAAGCCCCACTTGACTCTCACATGTACATGCTCACCCTAATCATCATTACTATGTCACCCCTGATATACATATGAACCTCCATATCAGCACCTCCATCATTAATTGTACCACACAAACTTTCTAGTATATTCTATTGTTCATTGTGACATAGTCTCCCCTTGTATTATTTCCATAGTCTGTTATATTATCCCTTCCACATTCAGACCACAATGATCTTTTTAAATACAAAGGCAGTCACATGTATATGAACCTCCATACCTTCATAGCTAGTTTACTAGTTCAAATATCAATTTAGTCTCCCTTTCCTAACCTCTAAACCACTACATACTGTTATAAAGTACCCAGATTCTCATAGTATATACAATAAATAGAGGAAAAGCACAAAAACAAATACTTAGAAAGAACACAGTCTCCCTCACCTAGTATATGTCCTCAGAACTCAAGTAGACATACATACTGACAATCCTCAAAGAGGAATCAAGTTGATAGCTTCAATTCTCATAGGTACAGAACATTTTAGTTACTATGTGGGCATGGCACTTTGGTTCTGGGGCAGGGAAGTGCCCAGGCAGCTAGGAGATGGAAGGAATGGAAGGGACTCACAGGGTCAACCCTGGAGTGTATGGGCAGTGGTCATGGTGGAAATAAGAGATGAAAAGGATAGAAAGGAGACACAAGATGACTGGAAGACTTAGGGGCTGAGACAGGAGAGAAAGGGGCGCATATATGCAGCCACGGGCATTGGCTAGCACATTGGAACTGATGGACACAACCCAGACTAAATAGAACCAATGTAATAACAAGGGCACACAGCAAAGAGAAGCCTCAAGCTTTTTCAAGGGTTACTGATTGGAAACAGAGACCAGAATATGCGATGCAGTGATATGTATAGCATGGGACATTGACCCATCTATCCCAAAGCAGATAGTTCCATTTTCTTGCTCACATCATGTTAGAATTGCAACTATGTATAAGTAGTAGCTCAGGACATAGTAATAAAATCAGTCCTTCTTGCCCATAAAGCAGAAACCACTCCTTGTCTTCACCAGTACTTTGCTTACATCAACATCACAATTCCCATTGAAGGCTCGTTGTTTGAGACCTGAATTTAATCGGAGAATTTATCAGTTATCATTAGAAGTGTCTCACAATGTCTTGAGCACACAGGTTCAATAGCCAATTTGTTATTGATTTTACATTCCCCACAGATTCCAGAGCCAACCTCTCAGTACAGGCACTAAAGGGCCATATTCACCAGAAAGGATCCCCAGGCAGTTACACAGTTATTACACAACATACATTCCCAGATTAGAATTCCATTTGACTTCCAGACTATCATTCCTAGTTAGAAACCATCCCACACCCCCAGACAACTCTTAATTACACATACCCTGTAGGGTGCATATATGTACTATACCACCTCTGACAGAATCAAACTTAATATATTTGTATTTTTATGGTAGAAACCATCAATAACTGTTCTTGATATGTTGAAATATTTTTCTGATTTTTCTGGTTTTTTTTTCCCTTCATTTGTAACCGAGATCTCACTTTATTTTGTATACACTATCAGGTGTGACACCCAATATTTGCCTCTGCCTCGAGACTACACATGTCCCCCAGAGTTTGGCGGGCACAGCCTGAGCAGTCACTTGGTTGCTTGCATAGTAAGATAGGTATCAGACTGGCATCAAAGGGCCAGTTCAAGTATATATGCAGGTGAGACCTCTCCCACATATTTTCCCCCTCCTCAGTGTGAACTATCACTGAGGAGGTGAGTATCCCATCTTATAACAAAAGAATAATAGTTAAATTTGCTTTATTTCTTTTTAAATAGTGTAACTACTAGGTAGTATTAAAATGTATTCTTAGTGTGAACTATCACTGAGGAGTGTAACTACTAGGTCTACCAGAAATCTCTGCACCTAACTGTGAGCATAGTTGCTTGATCCCATCATACCCCTGCTTTACAATCAGGGACAGATAACACATAATTTGAAGCCAAGTCCCTCTGAATCTATACCCTCTTAATCACCTCAGTTTGACTTTAATAGTTCATACTGAATCAAACACCCTCAGATATTACACCTGACATCTTGGACTTAACATAGCTGCATATCTACAAGCTGGATACTCTTTTCCTATCTTTTTATTTCCATTCCCTTTATTTTCTGTGAATCTCCTTATAAGTACTCTGCACTATGTGAGTCCAATAATGGAAGATGACCCCAGAGTGTGTGTTTGCTCAATTGTTCTTTTTCCTTCTGTCTTCTGACCTTGGTCTCTTATTGTTATGGTGGTAGGAGTAAGGTCTTGCATAAGCTCAGTAAGGTTGAAACTTCAGTGAGGTTTGTGGTAACAATGAGGAAATTATGGATAATTCAAAATGAGAAGTGCCCAAGATATGCAACACAAACTACATGACATAAACTCAAGTCATTGGTTAGGCTAACTGACTATATTACTAGCTTATTTATATATAGTCAAGAAGGAAAAACTATACTAAAAGATGAGATCATGAATGACATGCATGTAATGGGAGTCATATATGCATGACAAACATGTGTGTGCATATGCAAGCAATTACACATATATGTGAGTAAGTACACACATATGCAAGTACATATGAGTGCATGCAAGTGTGAAGAAGATGAAAATATACATTTTTTATTTAAAACATGCCCTGCCAACTCATAGTACCTATGAGTGAAAAGGATTTGCACATCAAGAATAGTATACAAGTGTGCAAGAAAACAATGAGATCAGGGTGGCAAGTAATAGTGATAGTATACCAAGGATAACATATATAAGCACAAACCAGTTGTGACCTATCAGTAATGCATGCAAAATGAGGCTGAAATTATTTATAATGACCTGCATGAATGAAAATCACATGGGGTAATGGATCCATATGTGTAACATGGAGGTAACACAGACATGGAAATGGGCAGGATGGGAACTGTGAATGGCTGTGTGAAGTATGAAAATAGCATATTAACAAATACAAGTGAGGAGAAAATGGCATGGATGAGATAGGTGGTATCACAACAGGACATATAATGGATGCCTTGGTAAATCAATCTGAGAATATATATACATGGGTAATACATGCATGGCATGTAGGGTAAGCAGTCATGAAGAAGAATGAGTATAGGGATGAATGGTATGTGAATGAGATGGTCAACGAGCATGAGTGAGAAATCAATTGCAGGGATGACAAATGTGGATAACGGGTCAAAATCACAGTGGGGTATGCAGAGGGTGCAGGGTCCTAAGGTATATAATAACACCACAGATGTGACAAAATTATGTCTAATAAGTTATCCCAAGGTGTGCAACAATTGTCCAATAGTAAAAATGGCACAATCATCGGATGTGTACATTAGCATTAGCTTATGTTCTATGCCATCCAGATCCCATTGTATCCCTAATTTCAGAGGGTCAAAGTTTACAGAACAAATAGGAGAGATCTTAGTTGATTTTATGATTACTGAGCTTCTTAAGTCTGAAGTTGAAGACATCTTACCCAAAAGGGATCCTGGAGTGGTTGAGCTATCAAAGTTGAACTGGGGTATGGAGTCAAAAGGACTTGGCTTCAACTTATGTGTTTCACCCTCTTATATTGTCTTGTCCTTGTATTTACAGAGATTTTACAGAGTGAGGTTGCAGAGCAAGTTCATGGAGATAGTGATGAGGAGACTAAATCAATATTTGAAATAAAGAACTAGTTGCAAATACATGCAGGTTTAAATACATTTGGAATGTGGGATTAATATACAACAGGGTCATCCAAATGTGGGAAGAGAACTACATTAGGATATGGGGATGCTAAACAAGAGAGGGGGTCATGTCAAAATATGGAATATACTAGAAAATGATGCAAGGGATGACAGAGAGGGTGATGTGGAGGTTTATGTATCAGAGAAATAACATGGTGATGATGACAGGATGGAGTGTTGTGTGTGTAGAGATCATGTGAGGAGCTTGGAGGGGATGTAAGGGTGCAGAGTATGATGGAGGGGTGAGTATGGTTTAAATGTGATGTGGAAGTGGTGACTAAGGGTGCTACTATGGAGATTTGTCAGAGGTGATCTGGTTTCTGATAGAGCTACTACTCTACCTACATATCATATAATAGATTGGTATTTCAAATAGTTGGATTTTAAATCAAAGAATACAGGGGTTCCCAGAGCAGGAATTAAAACAAGGGTAAGGTTGAAACATGGATGCATCAGAATTAAAGCAGAATTAAAGTTAGGTGAGACTGTGTTACCAATGTTGTTATGAGGTTGAATGGAAAATACTAAAGGAGAAAATATATCACAAACAGAGAAGTTAACCAAATAAAAGAAATGATGTGAGCAAAGTATAGCCTTAGAGGCTGAGTAAACCAAATAGTCCAAATGGAGTTACTCACAAAGGAAAAGAGGTAACTTAATCAGGATGACAAAGAAATCAAGGATCTCACTAGTAAGATCCTAGTACTCATGGCTATATGTCATTGATCATTTTCTTCTTTTTCTCTTGTTATTCTCTCTCTAATAACATTTTCTATACCAATCCTATCCTCTCCATCCCTCTGATACTTGGGCACTTGGCCTCAGGGGTGAGTGCTATATATTGAAAATACCAGTAAAATATGTAGAGACATGGAATCACATGGGAATATTGTAATATCTTTTGTTGATCTTCTCTCTTTTAATCTATTCTTATTTCTCATGGATATACTTGCTATTCTATTTAAATTTGGTTTATTTTTGGATTTTTCTGTCCTTTTACTAGCTACAACAATAAGAAATATGACTCTGATATATTTATACAAGATCTCTATTTTTCCTAGTCATCCAGATTAATTAAGCTCTCCTATTTTCCAAGTAACTCTATTTCAGCCTATTTGTTTTGCTTAGACTTGTCAGACCTTACTCACAGCATTTCCTTTATTCAGTTAACTTTGCTTATGATATGTTTCCTTATATGATAAATCTTACAACGGCATTTGTAACACACTCTTGCTTCCTTTGTTCTGACTCACCTACATGAATTTCAACTCTTTGTTTAGGAATCCCCTTGTTCTTTGTTTTGAAATCAGGATGACCATTTGAAATACAAATCTAGTATATAATATGTATGTATTTAAATTAGTAGCTCAGTAGTCAAAAAAATAAGTCAGATCTTTTAGTCTATAAACCTTACCCTTTGAAATTATATACAGTCAGTACCTTTCCTCCTCATCTTGGTCTGACACTCTTTTATTTTATTCTTTATTGTCTGTCTTCCCTCATGCACCATTATTTCTTATGTGAATCAGTGGTTGCCAGGGTACATTTTACTGAGGTGTGGAGCCTTTTGTTTCTGAGTACATATAGGTTACAGTTTGCATTGCTTATCACATTAGTGTTTTCCTTGAAGAACACTGAAGTGAGTACCTCTAGTTTCCAACACATTTGTTTCATAAACTCATCACCTACTAGCCATTCATCATCTAGTCTTAACAATTATGAATATAATGGGATCTGGATAGCAAGCATACCACATTAGCTGAAGTCAAGCCCTACTCTGAATCTCACCAAAGTTTCAACCTGTCAGGGTTTAATTGATCTCTTCCCATTTGCATTTACATCTTTGATTATGTAATAGGTGCTGGAATAGATCATAGGGTTGTGACTGGTGTGATAGTGACTCCTCAGCTTGATCTCTGAGGCTTACTGCTACACCAGGTGAGACTTACATGTACAGTAAGCAACAAAACTGTTTGTATGTTTGGAAGTATCAGGTTATGTGAGATTCAATATAATTGTTCAAATCATTTAAATATTATGACATCTGGTCTAGAATCCTAGCTATAATGTGAACAAATGATAAATCAAATAAATGTAGTACCTACTGAGATGTGAATATTTTATATCCCAGGGCTCATTCAAATGGTTTTGTTACTGACAGTTAATGAGTGAAAAAATCCAAAATTGGAGGCATTTAATGAGGTATTGGCTCATGTCACATGATTAGAAATCTTGTGACATATAAAAAAGTTCAAATGATACAAACAAACATCAACAACTCCAGAACTTCAACCACATGATTCAATGAGGTCTCTCTGTTGATAAACTCAACATAGTCATTTCTAGATTTAATTCTGGTCAAACTACTTGTCAAATATCATCCTCTACGTGGCAGCATTGTAACCATCTCAACCTGACCTCCCACAGTCTTCTGGTAGTTGTCCTGTCAAACTCTCCCCAGCTAATATCCACCATGCAGTCAACCTTATTACCTCTGGGAAGGCTGAAATAGCAGTATAAGTATCCAAAATACTCCAAACTATCACCAACAAACCTGTCACTGCACAGACAGTGTGCAGACACCTCAGGAGCACTGGGATAAAGGCAGTGGTGAAGAAGAAAAGATCTCATCTGTCACAGAAGCATAAGAGAGAGAGAATGGACTTTGCAATCAGACACAAAGATTGAACTCTGGATGACTGGAAGAGGGTGGTATGGTCAGATGAGACTAAAATAAACTGCCTTGGATCAGATGGCAGGAAATGGGCTTGGAAAATGGCAGGGGAGGGGCTGAGTAATAGACTGGTAGATGGTGCAGTAAAGTTTGGAGGTGGATCTGTGATGGTATGGGTGTTG
>QFEC01074302.1:2285-14848 GCA_003316585.1 Gomphus bonarii | reverse complement strand
AGCTTGATCTCTGAGGATTACTGCTACACCAGGTGGAAAACCCCCTTATCAGCTCATTAAATATTGGAGTATCTTGTTGTTGTGACCTTGTCAATAGCATTGCCCTCACAGGGTGTGAGATCCAACACCCTTTGTGCAAGCTGTTGTGAGACAGTTGAGCCTGCACCAATTTCTTCATGGTCCTCCCCCACAAAGACTACAAAGAGTCTGTCTCTGTTTCCAGGTGAATACAATGGCTCTTCTGCTGTGGCACATGTGTGTTGATCAGAAAGGTGCATGTGGTCTTCTTCAATGTCTGGGACTGTTTCAACTTGAGGTTTCTCATTGATCAGTTCAACACCACATGATTCAGGGCAACATGTCATTTTCACCTCACCTAAGCACCAATTAACTTCTGGGTTGTGCTCTGTGAGCCAGGTGTGTCCTAAGATGATTGCTAGGTGCCCCAGGCTTGTCACTAAAAATGTAGCATGTTCTGTGTGATGTCCATATGTGCAGATGAGATCAACCTCTTCCTTGATTGAACCTGCCTCATTAGGAGTGTCATCTATGTTATAGATAGGTATAGCATGAGGAAGACAATGGGTTTTGAGCCTTTCTGCTTGAACAAATTCAACATCGATGAACATTCCTGTGGTACCACTGTCAAGGAGTGCATCAATTGCTAGAGGATGTCCAGTGTTGACAGACTGGACCTTCAGAGGGACCTTGGTGCACCAGTGAGTGTCAGTTGAGCATACATAGAGAAGGGGGAGGGGTTGCTCTTCAGGGTTTGGGGTGGTGGGTTGGATTTCAGGCATGACTGGTTGGATTTCAGTTGGATCTATGGTTGGCAATGGGTGTAGCATGTCTCTAATATTCCTTAGGCATACATGTTTCAAGAACTGAAAACTGATTTGTCAAGCAGGGCATGTCCTTTACTGCTGACTTTCCAAAAAACCCTGTTTCCCTCCTTCTTCAGAAGCTTGGACCCTTGCCTTCTGTGCTGCCTCATGAGTATCTAGAACAGCTGCTACTGACTCTGAGATCATGTCTGTAAGTGCAGCTCCTGTGAGGTTTGTGCAGACACATTCCTTGCAGGGCTCTAGGCATGCTGGGGAAATATGGCCTTGCTTGCCATAGTTGTAGCATATCCGAGTCTCAGTGCATCATTGATTGGAACCTATATCCATGGGTGTAGCAGTGCTGGGTGTGGGTATGGTTGGAGTAGTTGCAGTGTGGATTGGGACAGTGCAGTGGGAACCATGAGGTGCTTGTGCCTTCTCAACTTCCATGAGACAGCAATAGTTGTGGTCAATCTGACATGCAGCTTCCTTCCATGCCTTGAGGTTGGATGGGAGAAATGGTTGTGCATGGATCTTGTCTAGAATTGTCACCAGAAGTCCTCATGCATAGACATCCTCTAGTGCCTCATCTTTAAAGCCTGTTCTCCCTGCAAGTATTTCAAACTGTGTAGTATAATCATCTGCCAACATGCTAGATGTCATCTTGAGGTCATGCAGTTTGGTGTGGGCTGTTCTGGCATGATCAGGGTCTCTGAGGGATGCTTCAACTTGCTTAGCAAATTCATCGAAGGTACTGATTGAAGAGGTTCCATCAATGATATCTTGGGTCTTATTTTGTGCCCAGGTTGCTGCAGAGCCCCCTGACATGAATGAGAGGGCATATAGCATTTTTGTTTGTTCATCTGGGAAAGCTCCTGGTTGAAGGGTGATAGAGAGCTTCACAGTGTGGATGAATCCTTCCATGTCTGCCCTATCTCCAGTGAACTTCTCTGGATTGGCTGCCTTGATGGAGCAATGAGAAGGGGGGCTGGGTGCAGGGATGTGGGTAGACAAGTGCTGGGTTGCTGCAATTGCTGCGGCTGAGGCAACACTGGTCATATTGCTCTGCATGGTCCTCAACTGGTCTTGAAGTACTTCATTCTAGCACTTTAGAAGTTCAACTTGGTTTGCCTGAGCAGTAAACATGTTTCTGAGAGCAATCCCAGGGTCACCCAGGGACTCCCAATATCCCTCTGGGGATTTGGTTAGACATGATATGAGGTGGAAACTGATGGAAAGGATGTGTGAGGTTGTCTGAAGGGGAGCTTGATCTTCTGTGAGGGCAATGCTATTGACAAGGTCACAACAACAAGATACTCCAATATTAATGAGCTGATAAGGGGCTTTCCCCCTGGTGTAGAGGTAATCCTCAGTTTATCCAAGAGTTACTAGTAGTAAGTACATAGAGAGCCCACCTGGTGTAGCGGTAATCCTCAGAGATCAAGCTGAGCGGTAACCATTACACCATTCACACTTATATACCCTATCCCAGCACCTATTATGTAATCTGCAGACGCAAGGCATGGAAAGGCATGGAAAGACATAAACAAGAAACAACAACTGGCAATCAACTCCAAGCTAAACCCTGACAGCTTGCCACTATGAAACTCTCTCCATGGCTCTCTTTTCTTCATCAGTAGTTTGGCATTGATCTTTAGTCAATTTTATATTCAGAACTAGAGGAGCTGTGTGTGTTTTAGCATCTGTGAAATTATAATTGGCTAATATCTTGTCAATATATGCCTCCTGGGAGAAACTAATCATCCTAGCTATTCTGTTATGTTCAATCTTGAGATTTAGTAGCCAATGAATTTCTTGAAGATCTTCCATCTTGCAGATACATTCTATATCTCTTTTTATGCCATAAATAGTGTACTCATCTATAGCTGTGATGGTAAGATCATCCACAGCTGCTCCAATGATTGCATAGCCCTTTGGCCCATGTCTATAAAATACTACCACATCAGATGATCTTTTGAATTCCATACTAAAAAATGTGTTAGATAGACACTTGTACCACTCTCTCCCTGACTGTTTGAGGCCATATATGCATTTCTTTAGCTGGAGGACATGTTCTTTTTCTTTCTCAAAATATCCCAGCAGTTTGCACATATAGATAGGATCTTGTAGTTTAGCATTCAAGTATGCTACATCCACATCCATTTGATGTATTGGCCAGTTGTTCCAGCCAGCAATAGTCCATATAGTCCATAATGATGTTATCTGAACAACTGGTGCATATGTTTCATCATAATCGACTCCAAAGGTTTGGGAAAAACCTTGGCTACTAGTCAAGATTTAGCACATACTATTGCACCTTTTTGATCCTTTTTGAGCACATGTTTCCATGTACTGCTGACTATGTTCACTCAGGAGGTAGAATGATTAATTCCCAAGTTTCTTTTTTAATTTGGGCTTTAATTTCATCATCCATGAATTTCTTCCATGTAGGATCACTCAGGGCATTTCTGGTTGTCATTGGAAGTGTCAGGTCATGACTGAAATAGATTATTTCATCTTGTTCTTCACCTGACAGTTCAGCACTTATTGCAAAATAATCGTTATAGATAGTTCCCTTATTATTTTGATTCGCATTTACATTGGAATCATCAATAGTACTGTTTTCTTGAGTTTCAACTGCTAGTGTGGTAAAATCTTCTTCTACACTTTGAATAGTAGTGTGTGTAGGCCCTAAACTGGCTCTCTCATGTTGGAGGCATATTTGACAAGATTAAGGGCTGGAGAGATACAAGAGGAATAAAGTTGTTTTTGTTATTTTTTGTTGGAATATGAATAAAATTTGTTATTTTATTTTTCTGATGATTGTGGGGCAATAGAAAGACTCTCATTTTTTGTTTTTACAAGGTTAGAACTAGATATTACATGAATAGGAGGGAAGGAAAATGGTGAGACATGTGTACATGAGGGGATGATGCATACATGACATCATATGGGAAATACATTTTACACAGGCTTTGGGGAAGGAGGAAAACAATGAGAAATGATAAAGTACATACTAATGAACCTAGAGCCAGAAAATTGAACATGTTTTATAAGGGCAGTGGCTGGCCAGGCTTGTGCCAGTTCTACGATGTACACGAGCATGATAGGCACTTCAGTTTGGCTAAAGGTGAGTGAAATCTCAAACTAGAATGATTTGAGTCTTCAGACATGATGGGAATTATTAAGATGATAAAGGAGATGAGTGTCCTGTAATTTTGTGTAATAGAAATTGAATTATGGATGGGAAAATGATTTTATTCTTTTGTATAATGTTCGTTTTTAGCACCTTTAAGCACTCAGGGCGCTAAAGCATCGAATACCTGTAAAAGGCTTTTGACAGTAAGCAGAACAAGTTTTTGGTAATATAAATAAAGTAAAGTGTTATTCAATCTGAAACCAGTATCAGATGTAATAACATTTTACTTATATTGATATCATCATTGTAGAGGGGATCCCATGTCTTTGGCTTCAAAATATTTCTGTACAGGCACTTCGTCTCAGGGGCAAACACATTGTAAAAACAATAGAATTCGATGGGGATGAAGAAAAATATGGAATAAATCTTGAAAAATAGCTTCAGCCAGGCCTGAATATAGTGTGGAAACAGCTAGCAATATGAGCTCATTGTCATCGACATCAGTTGAAAATATGTGTAAATGTACATATATGCACTTATATGTACTCCAAATGGATCGGATTCACCATGCAACTTCAGAGTAACATTCCTTGACCTGCAGCAAATGGTTTTGATCATGATAGCTCATTAACTTTGTCATAGAATTTGTGAAATTTGTGATTTTGCTCATTATCTAACAATATTCACTTGCTTCTTCTGGGTGGTTCCAGGTAGGTAGGACTACCAACATTTGTCTGACTTGGTTGCAAGTCCTCAAGATCTCTCAAGGGTATTTGTTCAACTATCTCTTTGATCTGGCTCTCCTCAAGCACCCAGTTACATGATTTCTAAGGTGCCAGTATAGCTCAATATGAAGGAGTTCTGGCTGTTTTTGGTATGGAGATCATTTGATCATCAGAAGGTAATATAGGAGGAATTGTTTCTTTCTCTCCTAGGTCAAATACAATGTTTCTTTCAACCATAACCCTCTTTATTTCCAGCCAATATATGCAGTGGCCATCACTTTATGTGGAGTGACCAACCCACTTTGCTTTCTTGGCTCTAGATAGTAATTTATCATCTTGTTTGATTTTGACATATACTTCCTTCCCCCATTCATAAATGTCACATAAGTTTGGTTTCATGTGGCGAACCATCTCATAAGGTGTCTTGTCTGGAAGAGCTCGTGTATGCATATGGTTTTTGATGTAATTAGCATGCTGAATAGCATATCCCCATAAACTCTTGGGGAGATTGGATTCTAATAGCATGGCATGGGTTTTTCAACCAATGTTCAGTTCAGGTGCTCAGATACTCCATTCTGTTCTGGAGTGCCATGTACCGTATACCTATGTCTAGTGCCTTGCTTATCCAAATGTTCATTGAATTCAGCACTAGTGTACTCACCCCCTCAATCTGAGAGTAGAGTTTTAATGTGTATACTGCACTGGTGAAGCATCATCACATCATAGAGCTTGTACTTTGAGAATACTTGATCCTTTGTGTTCATTAAGTACAGGACCAATTCTCTTGAATGATTGTCAGTAAATGACACATAATATGACTTTTTATAAATTGTCATATGTCTAGATGGCTCCCATACATCAGAATATATTTTGTCTCCAATGTGCTTCAAATGTTTGCTTAGTTCTTTTGGGAGAGGTTTGCATGCTATCTTCAGTTTGATGCATGCATCACAAGTGATTTTACCTCTAGTATTTGTGAGCTCAAGGCCCAATACCATGCCATGATTCACTAGATATCTCAGGGCTTTTTCAGATATATGCCCAAGTTTCCAGTGTATTTCTATGGTGGTAAGGCATAGCTGGGTGGTGTTGTGTTTATTTTTGTTGTCCAGACGATAAAGGCCATGTAACTTTGGTGCCTGAAGTGATATAATGCCTGCTGAACTTCTGATGGTGCACTTCTGGTGTGAAAACTCAGTTCAGTTCCCAGCATCACTGCACCAGCCAATAGAAATGAGAGTGTAGGCAATTTTAAGAGCATATAGGGTGTCTTTTAGCATTAAATTAACTGGTTTTCCTTTGACTCTAGTGGTTGGATTGAGTCACCCACTACCATAAGCCTCGAAGCTGCCTTTGTCAGCTCCTCAGATAGTTCTAGGTGCCAGGAAACTATGATAGTTCTCCAGCATCCTTCGGTGAGGTGTTATATGGGAACTAGCACCCATATCCAATATAATAGTATCTCCTGTACTGTCCTTGATAGTAGCTGCATAGTCCTGATTAATAAATGGAGTCAGCTCTTCTTCATCATCATGAGATGAGCTCTGTTTATTGTCTAATGCAGCTTTGCCTGTGCCTTTCTCTTTCTTTTTCTTGAATCTGGATCTTTTCTTCTGCCTTGGTCCCTGACCCTCTTTTCCACCACCTTTGGTCCAGCAATTCTCAATGGTGTGACCCTTCTTCTTGCAGTTCATGCATATATGCGTCTTTTTCTCTGATGTACTCACAAACCCTTGTTCCTCTTGAGTAATAGACAATGTTTTTTGTCTGTCATATTGAGATTTGAGGATTCTAATAATATTATCCAGATCCATGGGTTTTCCAACCTCCTCAAGGGATGTAATGAGTGCATTCATGACTGCTTTGTAGGATGACAGCAGTGAGGCAAGTATAATGTCTAGGAACTCTCCTTCACAGAATTGGGCTCCCAAATCATTGAGTCAAGCATAGAGATCTTGTGCTTTGTCTAGGTGCTCCCTGAGATCATCATCCTCTGAACATTTCATGTTTCAAACCTGTCTTTGGATAGTTGTGATGACCATCTTGAGTTTCTTCATCATTTCAGTTACCTGTACCAAAACATCCCAGTTCTCCTTAGCAGTTCTCTTCTTTTCTAACATTAGTGTCAGTGACTCTGATACAGAGACCAAAAACTGGGTCTTGACAAGTCCTTCTCTGGCCAAATACTTCTCAAGTCTCTCCTCAGCCTTATCTACTTTTATCTCCTCTTCATCAGTGAGGATGTGCCCTTTGGAAAAGGTGGGGGGATCTGGTGGTTGTCATGTATTCTGCCTCATCCCTTCTGGCATTCTGGGGGCCAGATTGCAACTGGCATTGACTATCAGACTGCATCATCACAACCATGGGCAGTGTGCACCCTTTGCTAGTGGCAGCTATCAGTGGGGCTACCATTTTTTTACTGCATTCTGGTAGTTCCACACTGATACTGTGGTCTGCTAGGTTCTATATATAAAGCTAGAAGGGTTTTTCATGGTATATTGGGTTTTTTGTTAGACTAGGACCATGGGAATGTTTGTTGTGGGTGTGGTAGCAGTCAGAGCCATTTTTCTAAATTCTGCATAGTGGTAAGTTATCTACAATTGTTTTGTATTATAAAATACTAAGGAAAGTCTGTGATTATTCTCAGAGTTTTTCAACAACCAGTTTGAGCTCCCCAGTTCTTTGATACAGGTAGGGTGGTGTGTTGGGCTGGCCACAAAATGCATTTTAAAATAAATATATTTGGACCTTCTACTATTGGGAACACCTAGGCAATATATAGGAAGGATATTTTAGGTTTCAGACAAATATCTCATCAATGGACTGAGAAATGATAATTTGCAAATCAGCTCAAAATGAGAATGGAAACATAACTTGGCAAGGTCACATGCAAACAACAATAATATGTGCAAGCTATTTGGCAGGGTTGATTTGCTAGTGTAAGGGTAGGAAGCTTTAGAAGATCTATATTTGATTTCATACTTGAAAGGATCAATAAAATGAAAGAGAGAAATGATAAATCCTCACAATGTGGATGGAATAGGATAGGAGTTGATCATTCCAAAAAAGAGTATATATGTTACATAATCACAAAGTTTATGGAATTTGTATATGGACAAGGTAAATAAATGTCTTTGGTTTCTTTCCACTAGCCACAGGCTTAGAACTGGGGTTTTCACAAGCAAGCTGTCAAGCCTGTGCTTTAACTTCCCAGTCAAGCTCAAATATTAGTGTATAGCTGCAAACAGTTCTTTTGAAATAGCACATAGTTTTACCAAACTCATTGTAGTTGAGCATAGGCAGGCAATAGTTATCTCAGTATGTATTTTTAAGTTTGGCTAAAAAGTGGAACCAAGATGCCAGAAATAATATGGAGGTGATCAACTTGTCATGGGGCGGATGGACAAGTCCCTTGAAAGCTGGAATGGAACACTGTAAATATCATGTCATGTTTTCAAAGGTTCATAGTCAAAAAGGCGTGATTACCAGGAGGATATCTTCAAAATCATGGGCAGCCTGTCATTTCAATCTAGATACATTATCACTGAACCTTCTGATAGTATCATGGCTCAACTACAACACTGGAGACGCGTAGGTACCGCATATATCCGATGCCGTCAATACGTGGATAACCAATAAAAGCACTTGCAATAGCGCATCTGGGAATCTCACTTTCTCGCCCTGATATTGAATCCCATCACCGGTAATGACGTCTGGACGGTGGGCGGTTGATCATACAACAAGGTTCGCCACTTCTTGGTGGCCCTGGTGACTCGTATACAGGTAATCAAAGTCTTGACAAGGCATAGAGAAATTTAGGACGCCCACCTCTACCTAACGTACAAAGCTGTTAAATTGAACGTGCAGGCCGCTCAATGATAAATCCCACCATCAATGATCGAAGACAGGAGTTAAGCGTACATCTGTGTTCCTGGCATATCCCCGGTTCCGAGCCCGGAACCATTCCCGCCACCTATCCCCATGTCCGTCGTGTGTGAAAAATCCAACCTGTGTAAGACATACCTGTGTAAGTACGAGCAGGAATCTGAAACTATGTCATTTCAACTGGTACCCACCTTATAAGAGCCGAACGACTCCCAGACTGATTAAATCGGTTCGCCTCCTCCACCATCATCCTCGTTAATCTATTTGCTCCGCAAAGCAATAGCAGGGAGCTCGTTGAGAGCTTCCACCATGATGTCCATCATAATTCAAGGAGTTGAGATCGTCTCACAGAGTTATATTACGTATAACACGGGTACGTCCTGGTCTTTGTATGGAAAGATGTGCAATGCTAAAGAGTCTGCTCATATGAACAGTCGCAGCATCTATGTTCACCTTCTGGGATTATTTACTTACCTTTGAAGAGGAGGCAGGATTAATATTTTTGCAATGCTTTCGTTTATCTTGACTGTAATCACAGGTCGATCTCGTATGGAGGTGATGAGAACTGACAATGGAGTTGATGATCTAATTCTCAATGATTTAATAGAGCACCGCTAAGTGTCATTAATGTATTGTTCTATGTCATTCGCTACTTGACGTTCTTCATCAGAATGTGAGTATGTTTACTTACGTCTACCCCTTACTGTCCGCTTGACTATTTTCAGTGTCCACTTGGTGTTCTGTACAAATGCCTTTGGCATGGTCCCCGTTACAGAACCCGAATGCAGCCTCTGGCGGTGGTTCCAGGTGTTATCGGGACAAATTCTTTTCTGTTCCGTCGAGTTACTGCTCATTACCAGAGGTCAGGGCCCCACGTCAAAGCCACCGTCATCGTCTAACATTCTGATTTTTTTTTAAAGTGTTTGCTTTTTATGGGAGAAAGAAGAAGTTACTCGTCACTCTTTTATTGCTCCTAATAGCAGAATTTTCAGTCATAGTGTACCTGACTGTCATTTCACTCCCGAAGGGAGTCACCAAAGTCAACCCTATACCCAACATCCATGCGGCTCCATGCATTGGGGTCAGTCAGCCTAGGACCATGTCTAGCCTCTGGTACGTCGATCGCACGAAACTCCTGCTCCCTAGCATTGAGCACGTCGCTTGAAACCTGTCGGGATGTAAAGGATTCCCCCTCTGGTTATGCAGAGTATCTTGACCATTCTTGTCGCCGGGAGATACTTGAGGACAAGAACGAGTTCCAAAGGAGCCATTAAACCTATCCTTTTCGTGTTCGTTCGGGACCACACCTGGGCATTCTTGCTGATTTTCGGCAAGTCTTGGTTTTAAACATCGTCTTATTCATGGTTGTGATGATTTTTGACATAGCTATTTCTTTATGGGCTACATTGTCGTACGAACTTACTGATCACCTAGGTGAAGTTGCACTCACGTAAGTTACATGCTACTTACTATTAGTGTGAACTAATAACCCTCGGCGTTGTAGCTGGACCTATTCTATCTTGGGTTTCTGTGTTCGTTTCAAGTCTGCTGTCGTCTTGGACATGTCGCTGATATATCTTCTTTCAGGGAACACGATTGATACTGAACTTACGTTCGGCAGGAAGGGATGGAATGGATGAAAAATCGTTATATAATAACAGCGAGTTGGTGTTCAGCTCAGTAAACCCCGTGATGTCCCCGGAGGAGATCACTGCGATTGGCACCGCTCGTACTTAGGTGACAAGGGAGACTCGGGCGAGCATGGAAGCATCAATTTTAGCCGGCTTTGCACCTTTTTTTTCTGTGGCTTTAGTTATGATTTAGGGAAATTTTCAGTCTGTTTAAACATACTGGAATCTTACTTTTGAAGTTTTAAATAACATTCCCAGATATGGTCTTCAAACGTTTCGCCTCACAGTATTCAGGCTTGGATATATGCTGTGTTTGACTCTGACGGCGACGATTGGCTCGCGAAGCTGGTCATCGTAACGACTCGGCTTTCTTCCTTTCCTAAACTTCTCTTTTCCCCTGCTGGACTCCCCCCAAGACTAACCCATTTTGAGGATGGCCTGGATCGGATTTCAACTACACGCGTTGTGGCTTGCGCCCATCATCAGACCACCGAGGCCGCAGTGGAAGAAAACCACATCAACTGTGACGGTTAATCTTAGTTTTCATGATGTTGCCCTAAGATCCCCATAGACATTTACATACAGGGGTTGGACAACCATGAATAACACATATATGATCTGCGCCCAACAATTTCCGGCGATAGTCTCTAGGGTTACATATTGGATAATATGATGACATGCACTGGCACTGACAGCTCCGCAGAACAATAGTATGTCACGTTTACTGGGGCCCTGACAACCTGAAGAAGTGAAATATCACGATAACATCGTGAAGGTCCCTCGGCATCACCATCGTAATTGACTTCGTTCAGGTATGCTTCATGCCACGAGACACTTATGAGGGGGTGGAGGGGAAAGAAAGAAAGAAAGAGAAAAAATAAGATATGGTTGTCAGAGTCAAAAATTTCCTGCATTCGTTGAGTACCACTCACTTATGATATGAGGTCAAATGCTGATGTTGGAGTAAAGCCTCTCTTTCTTTATACACTCGATCTTATGAAATTGTATTGATGCCACAGAATGCGTCGCTTGAACGAGAACCCTCGCAGAACCCGCACACATGACCAGGAGTATTCTCCGAGATGTCAGATCCAATACCCTAAATTTGATCCTTAAAAGACAAGGACAATTAATCTGTGGGTGGGGAACAACAACATTTTTGAACGAATAATAACAATACACGACCGGACGACGACAACAATTAAGTACACACGGAGAGTCCTTTAAAACTCAAAGCTTGTTGGAGGTTCTGGTCAAGTGACTATATGGTGTATGCCTGTACCGTTCAGTTCCTCAATTCAACTTTAGTAAGGTTTTCGACAAATGTTGACATTGAAAATGTCCAATTTATGATCTCCAGGACAACCTTGGAGGTAAATTCTTGTCTCCTGCCACAGGGTGTTCATCCACCATCCGATGGATATCGTGTCCATGACTATCAGATATAGTGTCCCTAGACTTCAAAGCTCGATACACAGACCTTTCATAACAGATGCGCTTCTCATAACATTCAATTGCGACTCATAAGGGTCATTTTTCTCTAGTGATCCAGTAGTCCTGGTAGCTAGATTGACTTCGAGCTGCTTGTGGATGCTAATGCCACGGATGCTGTTTTGAGTGCCACACTTTGGTAAGGAACCACTGCTTAGATGTTTCCAGACAAAAGCCCGACCAATGTAGGAAAGGAGTTGTTCTTCCGACCAAATTTCTCATGTGCACGGTCAAAGTACCCATGGAAAAAGCATAGGAAATACCCCCGGCCATTCCGGGTTGGCGTGGGTAGGAATATAGGCTCCAGACGTGACAGGTTAGTGGCTTTCGACAGATCAGCAACGTGGTGATGATACTAAAAGGTACTACAGCTCCCTGGCAGATAAACATAGAGACGTACCAGAGACTCCTAATTCTATACCGATAAGAATTAGCACCAGAGAAACTTTGACCAAGGTTGAACTTAAATCGGCTCAAAAGCTCTAGAAGTTGCTTCTACATTCAAAAAGCCCAGGAATGCACCAGCATCCACCCCAGTCGTTACATCCTGTCTAGAAAGGTGTCGGAAATGTAGTAGTGAAAATTCTTGGTGCGAGAAGACGAGCATGGCTTCGACGAGGACCAAAAACACAGACCTGTAAAGCATCAAGGTTCACGTGACGGAGAATACCGGTATCAGTGTCACCTTTCACCCATTAGTATTACTCACACTAGACAGGAGTGTGGGATGCTGGGACTGATTCACGACACTATACATTAATATAACCATACCCAACACGGAGGGAGGACACAATAAGAACCAGATCCACGCTTTCGAAAAGCCCCCAAAGGTTGGGGGTTTGTACAGCAACAGCAGGAACGAGAGCCT
>QFEC01074296.1:0-13899 GCA_003316585.1 Gomphus bonarii | reverse complement strand
TATTATCCTATGATCTCTTAATTTATAACAATACTAACACATTTACACCTTTCTTATATGCTATACAAATCTTCTACATCATTTTTGATCTTCTGGAGCATCTGATCATACATACATGTAATCTGAGTAATTAATTTGACACTTGCATGGGTGTTACTAATACAATAGTGCTCTTGAGGGTCTAAAACAATTCTAGAACAAAGAGGAAACACTATGCAAGGTTTGTGATTATTCTCAGATTTTTTTAACAGCTGGTTAGAGTTTCACAGCTCTACAAAGAAGGTGAGGTGGACTGATGAAGAAATGAGCAATTGAAAACCAGTATCAAATGACAATAGAAATGCAACTCAGCAAGGTTATATGCAAACAATAATAATTTGATCACTTACTCAATATGGACCTAAACTATAGTCTACTGGCAAGTCTAAAATGAAAAATGTGTATGTAAAAGTCAGCTAAGTGAAATTACACTCAAAGGTTGAGATCTTGTGAATTCACCAGTAACTTGCTAAGATATCCCAACATGGAAGGCAAACATAGAACTTGGCAGTGCCACAACCCTAGCAGGTACCAAATAGAACACTACAGGGCAGTGTGGAATACCTTCACAGTATAGAGCTTACAGGCTCTCTGCATGGAAAGAATCTATGAATTATGTATAATGATTAAAAATACAAAGATAAACAGATTGTTCTCACTGTACCGTTAGATACAATTGGTTACTTGCTAATTGCTCTTTGGATTAGTAAGTTGTGACCATTTACATCCTCTCCCTATAAAAATATGATTTCAATGCCAGCCAAATTCATTGTGGATATTTTAGATCCTTAAATCATCATATAGTTCATTCTAGTGAATAATATATCTTTGTTAAGTCTGTGTTAAATCTGGAGTCAAAGATGTCTTGTCTGGAGGTTTTCTAGAGTGGTTGAGCTGTTGAAGTCAAACCTGAGTATGGAGTTGAAAGGACTTGGCTTCAACTTATGTGTTGCACCCTCTTACATCATCTTGTCATTGTATTTACAGAGGTGTTGGAGCAGAGTTGTGGAGTAAGGACAAAGGTAATGAGGAGGAGACTAAATTAATATTTTAACTAGAGAACTAGCTACAAATACATGGAGGTTTAAATACATTCAGAATGTGGGATCAATATGGAACAGGGTCATCTGAATATGGAAGAGATACTACATTAGGATGCAGGGGTGCTAAACAAGAGATGAGGTCATGTGGAACTATGGAACATACTAGAAGATGATGTAGAAGATAATAGAAGGGATGATGTGGAGGTCTATGTGTCAGATTGATGACATGGTGAGGATGACAGGGATGGAGTACAGAGTGTACGGAGGTCACATGGAGAGTACGGAGGGTGTTCAAGGTGTAGAATGCAATGGAGGGATGAGTTCAATCTGGAGGGGTGCAGAGATGGATGATTAAGGGCACTAAAGGTGAGAATTTGTCAGAGGTGATCTGGGATCTAACAGTCTGGAGTCATGGGTGTAATGTAATGTCTGAAACTGGCTTGACAGTTGATGTTGAATATAGAGTATGAAGTTGAAGGGACATAGCTTTAACTTATGTGTTATGCCCTCTTACATCATCTTGTCCCTAATTTCAGAACTGGATTACAGAGGGATTGCAGAGAGGTTATGGAGAGAATTCATAGAGGTATGGAGGACAAGACTAAATTAATATTCAAACTAGAGAACTAGCTATGAATGTATGGAGGGTTATATATATTTGGAGGCCTTGTACTAGAATGGAACAGGGTAGTCTGACTTGTGGAAGGGATCATATGATAGATGATGGAGTTACTACAAGGGGAAGATGTATCATGTGGAATGATAGAATACTGGAAGATGACACAAGGAATGATGGAGGTAATGTGGAGGTCCATATGTTGCGCATAATATGATGTTGATGATAGAGCAGGGTGGTGGGCAGAGGTTACATGAGAAGCTCAGAGTGAACATGTTAGCTGTGGAGTGCTCTTGAGGGGTAAATGTGGATCAGAGGTCACTTGGAGGTAGATGTGTTAAAGTAATAAAGGATGTGTTGACAAACTCAAACACAGACTAATACACAGATGGCAGAGCATAGCAAGCATCCATGCAGGTGCTTATCTATTAGAACTCAGATATAGTACAGTAATTACCCTAGTATCATTACTATTCCCAACAAGATGACTAAGGGTGCTAAGATGGAGATCTATCAGAGGGAGTCTGGGATCTAACAGTCTTAGACAATTACAGTCATAGTTACATTCACCATCAAGCCCATGAGACCCAGGCCCATACCATAGTCTTTCTTCCTAGTATTGTCTTTTTGTCACTCTTACAATATATAAATATTTTATTTCTTCTGGTCAGCACCTATATAATTCAAATTAATTGATTGAAATTTATTCTAGGATAATGTCCCAGGGGGAATAAATTCACTTTTTCAAGGACAATATGACACTGGGTTGACCCTGATTCAGAAGGTGAGCTTCTTTCTATTCATATATCACAGTTTGACTTTATTCAAGCTCTGTATATTTTTGAAGGATTGTAGCTGCAGTGTGACTTCTTGCTTAGTAAGACTCGGATGTACCGCTGTCGGGTTCGGGAAGCGTGGCATGGGGCGTATAAGGATAGCCGCGGCGTCACAGCTTCGTCGTTGTCGTTTTTGTCTTCACTGTCACTGTCACTCCAGCTCCCACTCTCCCCCAGGCCCGATGGGGGCTTCGGGTTTCAAGGTTCAAGACCTGGCACGTCGAGGTGCAAATGAATTCATATCCTGCCTAAAAGGACAAATTCTACAGTTCACTTCCCCGGCCTTTATCTATCTCTGAGTCTCTCCGGCACGTCACCATATCAAGTCGCCTCTGATATACTAATACACATTTCATCCTCCATCACCATTAAAACCTAAGTCCTCCTCACCATTCAAAGAATATGTTGGAAATTAATAGACTTCAGCGAGGACCAAGTATTCAGATTCGTTTCCTATATTTCTATCCACTTCGATTCAGCATCGGTCCCCATCGTTGCCCCTCAGACGACATTAAAAAAATTCTACCATCACTACCAGACGAGAGTCTTATTTGTGAATTATCGCATCCGCGTTTTACAGTGATGTTTTCCGAGCAGACATTGTAGGTTAGAGCGCTTGGATTGTCACAGGATTCTACACTATCCAGGCATCGAAGGATAATTTCGTCTGAGATTTTCAGTCTAGTAATTTTAGTTAGGGCTACTCCTGAATAATTGAGAGCATTGTAGTAGTCATTGGTGGTGTAAGGGTGCAGATCGTCATCAACAAAGTGGACACCTGACAAGTCCTCAGGAGGTTGTATACTTTGTAAGGAAAATTTAGAGGGGAATGAAAACACCAAAATACTAAGGATTTTGTTAACTCAGGCTACTACAAATTAGGACTCTGATGTGAGTGACCATGCTGCAACTGTCTTTCTTATCGGACAAGCCAACTAAATTACTTATATAAAAGTAGTATCCTATATTAATTTTTTTAGGATCCACAATACTCATTTCGATAAGGGTGACGCGCGGTGCGTCCGTGACACACGCGTAGGTAGACCCGAACGACGTAGGCAGATTGTCCACTCTTAACATACTTGGACCTCTCTTGATAAGAAGACTACAGAGCGGCTAGGTAGGTTAGTACTTTGTCTCCCATCCAACGAGACTCTACTTGTCAGATGAAAGTAAACTGGCCTCACGGTTCACAAGTTATGGAAAGTATTCATATCAGTTTTACAGTGAGGTCATATAACTTAAGTTCAATGGACTGTTGGAGGAAGGGTATCGGAGTGTTCAGTTAGATAGGCTTGAGCATTATAAATACACTAACTTGAGAGTCTTTACTACTTTAGCATGAACTGTCCATATGTCAGGGTATGAGTGGTAGTTGACCTTCCAGATATAAGTGAGTGCCATTGACATATGGATTCCTACGAGGTAAGGCAGTCTGACTTAGCAACAGCCAACTAGTACATACTCTATGACATTGCATATAATCCTGCATATGACATTGACCTGCGTTTGAAAACTATTTTTGGATAAAATCTCTTACGTGTTCGACCCGGCTACTATTGAGTCTGTCACAAATTGTCACTCACAAGAAACCTTCACATTTGCAATTGAGTTGACGCTTAAGAGGAGGTATCCGTATCTTCCTTGTAACTTCCATCCTGAATAATTCCGGTGAGTGCAACTGAATTTCTTCTCAAAACCTCGATGCTAATCATTTGGTCAATTTGCAACTTGAAGCTGATATGGACAAACTGAAACATCTCTTGCCAATCGAGCTCATCCAAATCATCGTCGGAATTGCTTCCAAAAGTGACAGGCATACCACGTGTAGCCTCCGACTCATCTCCAAAGAAGTGAATCGTTGGGTGACTCCCGATCTTTTCCGCACCCTCGAGGTGTCCGAGAATACCTTAAATCTTATGACTCGGGTAGCAGACGAATCTTTCAACTTGTGGAAAAATGTTCGGAATCTTAAACTATCGGTCATTAATCCTTATGATTTCAAATTCTATCATATGGAGCCTGCTAAATTCAGCCACCTGGATCCTCATGCCTATAACAGCCTTGTACGGTGGGTGCTCAAGCAATGCACCAACATCGAAATCCTTCTCATAAAAGACTGGGAACTGGGAGAAGACCTAGACCCCCATTTCGCCATCCTGGAGACCTTTCCAGGTCTCCGAGAAGTCCGAATGCTCGAGCCATGGGAAGTATCCACTCCAAAACCCATAACCTTTCCCTACCTGTGGAATGTGACGCATTTTTACTATGGCCACTCTGAATTCTGCCATGGTGTAGGCAACATGTTATTTCATTGCCTTCCTCAAGTAACTCATTTGGCTTTCTTCGTTACTGAACTCGAGGACGACGTTTTGGACACAATACAACACTGGCTTACGCACCCATCACTCAAGATGTTACATGTGGATTACCAATTCTTTGGTGTTCGATTCCTTGGAACCCTTATGTTTCAGGACAGATGGGAAACGCTCGTCGGAATAGAAGACAGACGTCTTTTCGTCGGGTTTAACTTTAAGAACAACTTTTCCCGGATGGAGGAATTAACACCTTGGAACCTTGCGATTGAAAGATGTAGGGACTGGAGGGTAAGGGTTCGCGATCCAGACATGACGATCGACGAGGAATTCTTAACGACGCATGCTTAGAAACATATTGCGTGTTTGGTCATCTACTTCACTTAGAGGTCCTCCTCCGTTTTCCGTGCCTCATTCCTGTTGGTCCTTTATCATCTTACCGTCCGGTTCACCAGTTCACGAACGTCAAGTACGTATTTGGAAATGGGAATTTGAACACAACGGACGGGGGCTGGTTACTGTTAATGCCATAGATCATCATTGCGTCTGTGCTACGAGGTTATAGATCTCAAACGATGCACAGTTTGCAGTAGCCCATATTTTATATGGCCTCGCAGAACATGAGGCGCTGAAGACATGAAAATTTGACATGCGAGTGGGTGATAACTGTTCGTATATTGTCTCCTCATTCAATTTGATGATCTAGTTCAAGGAAATCATTGTGAAATCAATTATTTAACGTATAAGGAACATAAAGTAGCTGATACCGGGTAAAGAGATTTAAATAAAATACCTGCACGAACTAGTGGGTATGTTTGTATAACATGATACATCCTAGTCTCTTCGGTAGATCGATCCTCTTCCATGACTTGTATCACTACCCTGCATCTGGGGCGTCTGGGTATGAATGCGTGCCGTCCCTATGGGGGAAATGCTCGAAGCAGACTGGGTGTGTTGTAGTACGGGGGCTGTGGGCGTAAACACGCGTGTTGTGTGTCTTCCTTTAATTTTATTTGGGGAAGGTGATTAGGAATATGATTTCTAGGGAGATACTTTCACTTGTACAAGACGATGGAAGACCCGTCGTATGTTATGAGAATTTCTATCAGCTAACGGAAGTGTCCGTGTTCCCGGCTCGGGTCCAGTAAAGACGCTCATGAGATTATTTGACGATGACGATGATTGCAACTATATTTCCTGGTCGATCAGGTCAAGATCAAGGGACTTAAGGTCTGGTGCTAATATAGGGATGCTTCTTTCTACATGAAAAAAAAATCTTTCTTTCGGTCAGAGAAAATCATCACCTGTAGCAGCATTTTGTATATGTTATAGAGACGAGTGCTGTATGATGAGAATGACATATCACTTACCCCGTGACCTTGAACGGCTTGGTGTTTAAACTGGTCGCTAATTCTTAGCTAAAGTAACCCTCAGAACATTGTCAACGCTTACATGGGCAAACCCCACCATTTTTTTCCAACGGTGTTCATCCAAGTCATCGTTGAGATTGTTATGACGAGAAAATCTCCTGTAGTCTCCGACTGGTTTGCAAAAAAACTGAATCGTTGGGTGACTCCCGATTACTCTCGAGGTGTCAACAAAAGCCTTCATGGGTCGGGTGGCAGATCGAGTGGCAGATGACTCTTCCAATTTGTGGAAAAACAAATGCAATCTACCAAGCTCGTTCATGGTTTTCTGTACTTACTCTTACGAGCTACATACTGATGTCAATGTCTATAATACCCGGGTATAGTGGGTGCTCATGTGGTGTAAAAACCTCAAAGCCTTTGTTCCAAACTATTGGATACTTTAAGAATACCCAAAACCCCAGTTTGCTTTACTTGAAACCTTTTCAGCACTTCGGAAAGTCCGTGGTATCAACCTGTTGCCCCAGATCACATACCCACTACACAACCCAATTGAGTTTCCATACTTACGGAACGTGACACATTTTTTAAGATGACCAAAAACTGCAAACTGGTCTAGCAGCCGCATTGTTTCCTTACATTCTTCACATCACACACTTGGACCTCATCATCAATGATGGTGATTTATTGGATGAGTAAGTTGACATAATAGAACTCAGGCTGACATAACCTGTGCTTGAGTGAACTGTGAAGTTCATTGCAATTACTGGGTAAATAAACACAATTATATTACTGTGGTCAGTGATATATGGAGAAATAGGAGTGGTTTGTCTGGCATACCCCTGGAACCTTTTGTGGACTTGAAAAACACATTGATGATCTGCTTGATGAATTGCAACTAATAGATGGTATAAGGCTTCTGTTGGACTACAATTCAAGATATTTCTAATGTTAATAGAAATATACATACAATATAATTGAGATCTCCACAATTGACTATAGAGTTAAACAAAGTGGGGTCTCTATAGATTGCAGGGTCATTACCTCTACTCTGCATACTCTTTGATTACAGTAGGATTACTGATGAATCAAGGTAAATGGAGAAATTTGTCAATAGCATCAAGAGCCCATTATCCAACTCAATTGACTGTATGAAGAGGATATCCATGAATCAATAATATTGAATAATAACCAATAGTACTGACTTGTAAGCACACATGATTGCTCTAAATAATACAATAATCTGTTCCTGGTCAGACTACTTCAATAGCTATCTGTATTTTGATAATCATCTTAGAACCTTTGCAGAAATGGTCAAATAGTTATTCAGCACAACTAAGGCTATTGTACAAAGTTAGAAGAAAGGATGTTAACCATGCTGATTGTATGAACTTAGGTATACCCTACAACACCACTAGAGATAGTTTCCTTGGTATTTTTAGTACTGGAAGATTGTTATTCAGAATGATATCATGACTCAAATGAGTAGAATGGCTATGTGAGGGTGATGCTATTGACAAGGTCACAACAACAAGATATTCAAATATTTAATGAGCTGATAAGGGGGTTTCTCACCTGGTGTAGTGGTAATCCTCAGTTTATACAAAGGTTACTAGCAATAAATACATAGAAAGCCCACCTGGTGTAGCGGTAATCCTCAGAGATCAAGCTGAGGGGTAACCATTACACCAGTCATGCTTATATACCCTAGTGGAAAGTCATGAAAGGTCACAGAAAGTCATGGAAGGTCACAGAAAGTCATGGAAGGTCACAGAAAGTCATGGAAGGTCACAGAAAGTCATGGAAGGTCACAGAAAGTCATGGAAGGTCACAGAAAGTCATGGAAGGTTGTGGAAGGTCACAGAAGGTCATGGAAAGTTATGGAAAGTAATGGAAGGTCATGGAAAGTTATGGAAAATGATGGAAGGTTACAGAAAGTGATGGAAGGTTATGAAAAGTTATGAAAAGTCTTGGAAAGTTATAAACAAGAAACAACAACTGACAATGAACTCCAAGCTGAACTCTGACATCACCTCCTCTCAATGTATGGTGTCTTGACATGGAGTTTTGTCAAGATTGTTAATGGAAGCACCCACTAACACATCTTGTCAATCTCCTCCAGAGTGAGGGGTGGGCCCAAGTCAGATTCTGCTCAAGTTCCACCCTGGGTACAGTTGGAGGGCAAACTTGTGATCTGAGTAAGGATTGATGTGGGTACTGAAGGGATTGCTGAATATTTTCAAAGATGCCTCTTGCACATACTCCCTTACGGTGTTGAGAGTCCTCCTCCCCATGAATCCCTCAAATGCACAGGGGATTGAATCTCGGCCAAGGAAAATTACGTCTCTAGCTTCATAAGGCAGGCAAGTGAGTTGTTTCTTTCGCCATGGCATGGAGAAGATGGGTTTGAGTGGAGCTGGGAGTTTGAGTTGTCTTTAATTTTTCTAATGTCCTCTGGGTCAATGTACCAGTGTGATGATATAGGGTAGGATTCAAGTGGGATGAGGCTTTGTCGGCTGGATTGGCTAATCATGTTGTGGTGAAGAGGTTGCTTGTTTTTCCAGTGGGTGGGGGGAGATGGATAGTGGATGTTATATAAGTGTTGGATGGAATGAGATGTAAATGAAGAGAATTAAATGTCAGGTGAAGTGTCACTTATTTTTTGGGGTTAGAGTGTCACATGCTAGGTTCCTTCCTTCTGTCCAATCAAATAGGTGTTGCTTGGGAGTTGCTGTGAAGTTTTCTAGAGTTTGAAAGGGGAGGGTGGCATATAGAGTAGCTGATATGCATTGTAGGGCTTCAGGGTTTGTTGGTGGAATTTGATGATGAGTTGCTTTGCTCCAGAGACATCCTTCACAGGTAGCCAGGAATCATCTGCAGTTCCATAATCCTTCCAATGGACTAGGTATTCCAGTCATCCTTAAAAGACCCTGCTATCTAGGATCCTCTCAACTTCATACTCAGGGATTCTCTCTCAAATAACAGGAGGAGGGGGGGTTGAGCATATTGTTCTTGGATTGGATATTCTTGGTAGGGGCATAGGAGGTTGACAGAGAAGATGGGGTGGGTGTGACCAAAAGATGGTGGGAGTTAGAGGCTATAGGTATTCTGCAATACAACCTTTTTCACTGTGTAAGTACCCAATCATTTATGATCCAACTTCTTCATCAGGTGAGTGGGGGTAATGTTTTGTGTGTTTAACCAGACCTTATCACCAACCTTATATGTGGGAGCAGCCTGGCGGTGCAAGTCATAGAACCATGCCATGTCATCTGCAGCTTATAGCAAGCTTCATTAGTGGCTTTTTCCATGTGAGTGGTGAATTTGTCCAGTGCTTCCAATTGGGTTTCTTGGGTTGGTTCTAGTCCAAGTCTTGGATGTTAACTACTGTCGAGCATAAAGGGTCACAGAGTGAATTTGATTGTTATATGCAAACTCAGCAAGGTAAATCCAATCTAACCAGTTATCTTGATACTGGTTAACAAAGATTTGGAGGTATTGCTCAATCTCCTGGTTTACCCTTTTAGTTTGGCCATCAGATTGTGGGTGGTAGGCTGTGGAGGTAGCAACCTTGATACCTACAGTAGGGGACAAAACCATGCACATGTTGTGAACACTTTGATTGTGTAGCAAATAATGCTATGATCACATAAGTACAAAATCTGATATAATTTATATTGATAGCCCTGCATCTTAGCTTGAGGTCAGTTACCCGGATGATTATGTAATTATCAATATTGGCCAAGATATTAATTATTTAAAACAATCAAACATGTGAATGGTTTTGGTCCCTCTATTTTTTTCATCAAAAAATGATAGATACAGAGCTCAAAATCACATGACATGTCATGTAATATCACATGATCATAAATAAGGTTTTGTTCTATCCAAACAACACCAAATACCCCCTTGTTTTCAACGATGAAGTTCCTCTCTGCTGCCAAAGTTGACTCTATCATCCAACTGCTTAAATCAGGTCATTCTGGCCATTATATCTCTTCCTACCTTGGTGTCTCTATTGGTAGACTGAGCTGGCCACTTCATGACCTCATGACCATGGTCAGAAAACCATTGGGTGGCCTTCTTGCATGTGTGCTTGGGGTCATTATCCTGTTGGAAAATGATGTCAGTAGAATCTTTATCATAATACTCCAGGCTAGCTGGAAGATCTTCATCCAAAAATCTTATAGACCTTGGTTTGTTCGGAAGGCAGCCTTCCACTCATTCCCTTCCTTTATGTGCACATTGTTATATCCCCAGTGGATGTCTAGTTTTGTAAAGTGTTTGGCCCTGGCAGCAGTGACTTTGTTTATGATATCTGGTACAAGAGGGAGGGGATATGCATTATTGATGGTTATATCATTAAGCTTCCTGTAGTCTTGTACAAAGCAGAGGCCACTGTCCATTTTCTTTACAAGGAAGACTGGGGATACCATGGGTGATTTTGAAGGGGAAATTTTATGACTCTTCAAATTCTCTTCAAGAAATGCATCTAGTTCCCTTTGTTCATTGGGAGATATTGGATAGACCTTGGTACTAAAGGGCTTGGCACCTGGGATCAGTTCAATTGCATGATCACAGGGTTTATGTGGGGGAACTTGTTGAAGGTCTCTTATAAAAAAACATATTTAAATTCCTGATAAGGTTTTGGAACTAGATCTTCACAGGATTTAGTGGGTGTGAGCTCTGATGCCTTTTGGGCAAGCTGTTGTGAGACAGTTGAGCCTGCACTGATTTCTTCATGGTCTTCCTCCACAAAGAGTACAAAGAGTCTAGTCTGTCTCTGCTTTCAGGTGAATGGATCTTCAGCTGTAGTACATGTGTGTTGATCAGGAAGATGCATGTGATCTTATTTGATGTCTGGAACTGTTTCAACTTGAGGTTTCTTGTTGATTGGTTCAATACCATATGATTCAGGGCAGCAAGTCATTTTCACCTCACCCAAGCACCAATTAACTCCTGAATTGTGCTCTGTGAGCCAGGTATGTCCTAAGATGATTGCTAGGTGCCCCAGGCTTGTTACTAGAAATGTAGCATGTTCTGTGTGATGTCCATATGTGCAGATGATTTCAACTTCTTCCTTGATTGAACCTTCCTCATTAGGAGTGCCATCTATGTTATAGATAGGTATAGCACAAGGAAGGTGGCATTTTTGAGCCTTTCTGCTCAAACAAATTGAATGTTGATGAACATTCCTGTGGCACTGCTGTCAAGGAGTGCATAAATTGCTAGAGGATGTCCAATGTTGACAGACTGGACCTTCAAAGGGACCTTGATGCACTGGTGAGTGTCAGCAGAGCATATATAGAGAAGGGGAAGTGTGAGGGAGATGCTATTGACAAGGTCACAACAACAAGATACTCCAATATTTAATGAGCTGATAAGGGGGTTTTCCACCTGGTGTAGCAGTAATCCTCAGAGATCAAGCTGAGGGGTAGCTGTTACCCCAGTCAGACTTATATACCCTAATGGAAGGTTCTGGAAAGTCCTGGAAATAGACGGAAGGTTCTGAAAAGTCCTGGAAAGTGACGGAAAGTGATGGAAAGTCCTGGAAAGTGATGGAAGGTTATGGAAAGTTAAAGAACTCCAAGCTGAACCCTGACAGGAAGGGGTTGCTCTTCGAGGTTTGGGTATTTGATTTCAGGCATGACTGGTTGGATTTCAGTTTGCAATGGGTGTAGCATGTCTCTAGTATACCCTAGCATACATGCTTCAAGAACTGAAAATCAATTTGTCAAGTGGGATATGTCCTTCACTGCTGACTTGCCTAAAAACCCTGTTTTCCTCCTTCTTCAGAAGCTTAGACCTTTGCCTTCTGTGCTGCCTCACAGGCATTTAGAGCAGCTGCTACTGACTCTGAGATCATGTCTGTAAGTGCAGCTCCTGTGAGGTTGGTGCGGACACATTCCTTGTGGGGCCCTGGGCATGCTGGGAAAATATGGCCTTGCTAATCTATATACATGGGTGTAGCAGTGCTAGGTGTGGGCATGGCAGGAGTGGTTCCAGTGTAGATTGGAACAGTGCAGTGGGAACCATGAGATGCTTGTGCCTTCTTAACTTCCACAAGACAGTGATAGTTGCAATCAATCTGACATGTGGCTTCCTTCCATTGGATGGGAGAAATGGTTATGCATGGATTTTGTCTAAAATTGTCACCAGAAGTCCTCATGCATAGGTATCCTTTAATGCCTCATCATTGACCTCTGTTCTCCCTGGAAGGATCTCAAACTGTGCAGTATAATCATCTGCTGACATGCTAGATGTCATTTTGAGGTCATGCAGTTTGGTGCAGGCTGTTCTGGCATGATTAGGGTCTCTGAAGGCTGCTTCAACCTGCTTAGCGAATTCATCAAAGGTACTGATTGAAGAGGTTCTATCAATGATAGCTTGTGTTTTATTTTGTGCCCAGGTTGCTGCAGAGCCTCCTGACATGAACAAGAGGGCATATAGCATTTTTGTTTGGAAGGGTGATAGAGAGCTTCACAGCATGGATGAATCCTTCCATGTCTGCCCTATCTCCAGTGAACTTCTCTGGATCAGCTGCCTTAATGGAGTGATGAGAAGGGAGGCTGGGTGCAGGGATGTGGGTAGACAAGTGCTGGGTTTCTGCAACTACTGCAGCTGAGATAGCACTGGTTATATTGCTCTGCATGTTCCTCAACTGGTTTTGAAGTATTTCGTTCTGGTGTCATAGAAGTTCAACTTGGTTTGCCTGAGTGGTAAACATGTTTCTGAGGGTAACCCCAGGTTAACCCAGGGACTCCTAATATTCCTCCAGGGTCTGGTTAGACATGATATGAGGTGGAAACTGACGGAAAAGATGTATGAGGTTGTCTGAAGGGGAGCTTGATCTTCTGTGAGGGCGACTCTATTGACAAGGTCACAACAACAAGATACTCCAATATTTAATGAGCTGATAAGGGGTTTCCCACCTGGTGTAGCAGTAATCCTCGGAGATCAAGCTGAGGGGTAACTGTTACACCAGTCATGCTTATACAGTGACTCACAAAACTGAGTCAATGTTTGGTGCTTTTGGACGATTCATTGAATGGCTTTGAATGTAAAACATATATGAAAAAAAGTGTTGGTGCATCAAAGAAAGAATGTGATCAGGGCTATTTAACCATTAAAATATTATGTAATTCCAATTAGGGGTGATGAAGATATGGGTAATTCAAATCAAGGGCCCATTGACTCAGTTTTGTGAGATGGTATCAGAACAATCAGAATCTGATGCTCCATCTATTATATAACATGCAACCCTTGATAGATGGTTACTATAGTAACCTTATCTTTCATGAGAACTCAAATTAAGGTATTTAATCCCCTCCAACATGTCCAGAACTTCACTACACTCCAATGCACCCCACTTCCTCTACTCAAAAAGAAAATATCCTCTCCTTGGCCTCTCATGGTCATTCCACTCGCACTATTGCCTCAAGACTTGGCCTCAGCCAGTCCACAGTATCCAGGACTCTCAGGACTCTCCATCCCAACCAGCCTTGCTCCTCTGGAGGTCATCCCCCCAAGCTTTCCTCTAGAGATCAACATGCTATTTTATCACAAATTGCTACTGGCAGAGCTGCCAATGCTACTCAGGTCACCAAACACATCAATACAATTATCACCCACCCAGTCTCCTCAGAAACAGTCAGAAGAGTTCTCAGGAAACATTCATTCAAG
>QFEC01074295.1:0-11066 GCA_003316585.1 Gomphus bonarii | reverse complement strand
AAGCACACCATCCACAACACCTGCCGTTCCAGTATCCACGCAGTCCGCGCAGTCCTCGCAACCCGAGCCAGTCCCTGTATCACAACCCCCTGCTCCAGAAGTCGATTCCGCACCAGCGGCACCTACATCTAATATCCCTGCTTTAGGCGCTTCTTTTTTGTCCGGAGATGCCCTGCAGTCGACGATCGCAAATATGGAAGAGATGGGCTATCCTCGTGACCAGATTTTGAGAGCATTGAAGGCTAGCTATAATAATCCCGATCGCGCAGTTGAATATCTTTTGAACGTTAGCCTCAGTCTCCTTACTTTTAAGGCTAAAGAACATCTAACAGTTTTAAATTAGGGGATTCCAGACCATCTCTTAGCAGATTCGTCCGGTGGGGGAGGAAGTGTTGTTCCAGCGCCAGCTCCTGTTCCCGCTGCTCGGCCAGTGCCCGCAGCTCCAGCAACTGGGACTAGCCCTGCACAGCCTCAGCAAGCCCAGCCGCAACAGCCACAAGCCGCAGCACCTTCGGCCCCTCAAAATTTATTCCAAGTACACATCCGCCTTCATTGATTCGATTTATCACTCATTTTCGCCTCATAGCTCGCTCAGCAACAGGCCGTTGGTACAGGTGGCGGAGTCGCGGGTGGTCCACATGGAGGCTTACGTCCCCCAGGCAGTAGCGGGGGTGGGGGTGGAGGTCTTGAAAGCCTCCGTGGTGACCCTCGTTTCGGCGCTATCCGCGAACTTGTGGCCCAGAATCCCGCTCTTCTCCAGCCTGTGATTCAACAGTTGGCACAGAATAATCCTCAATTGGCACAGACTATCGCAGCTAACCCAGAGGCCCTGTTCAACCTGTTAAACGGTGGTCTAGGCGAGTTTGATGATCAGGATGGAGAGGGTCAAATACCATCTACCCAAAGGGTTAGTGTTACTGCCGAAGAGATGGCTGCGATCGAAAGAGTGAGTACATGTGAGTCTGAACAATGATAACAACTGATCTTTGTGCCAGCTGGAAGCCTTAGGTTTCCCCCGTCAAGCGGTCATCGAAGCCTATTTTGCTTGCGATAAAAACGAGGAACTAGCAGCCAATTTTCTGTTTGAAGGGGCGTTTGAAGACAACTCGTAATCATGCTTGTAATATACTGGCAAGGGACGTCCGTCATCACCTCTTAGAGACCAGATCATTGAATCAACCATAAAATGGCTACTTTGGTAAAGTTCTTCCGGTACATTCTATCTCTGTATGGATCCTAGCAACATCTCCGGGAATGGGAACAATGCAGAAACGGAGGACAGATTTCTCGCATGAAAGTATGTAGTTAGAGAAATGAATTGCAAATGCCGATATCAGCAAGCACCTTGCTCAGTTGCTTTACAGGTAAGACGGAAAGAGAAGGTACACGAGACAACAGCTATGGAAGCTCGCAATCTGCAGGAAAATTATTGCATAGCACAAACATAATCGGAATGGTGGAAATGGTGGAACAATAATCTGGAAGTGGTGGAACAAGCTCCAGTCGACATACAGAGACAACAATACTAGTCTACCTCCATAGATGTAGGAGTACAAGTCAATAAGTATCCAAAACAGCACAATAAATCAAAAATAATGTTCACAACCCCAATGAAGATGCCATAGAAGGCGCAACAGATGCTTGTCGTTCTTGACTGATCTTGTGCTCCCAAAGTTTGTCCTTGGCTCTTATTTCGATATTTTCAAAAGGCCCAGCTTGAGAAAGTTTGATGCAATCACGTGTCCCCAGTACAAGCAATTCGAAAAAAAATGAGGCAGCAGCGCGACGTGATGCCTGTGAAAAGAGTATTGAGTAATATCTTCAGCTGATCAAGACGGAAGCATACCTTTTCAGATAACTGAGAGAAACTTAGCACCTGACCCCCATCAGGAATCGTCGCGGGATCGAGCTCCTTGCGAATGATGGATAAAGCCTTTACAGTGTTCTTGCTATAGCCTTTCTTCTGATCTACTTCATCTCCGTCGTTCTGCTCGTCCAGCGGGTGGTCATGAGTGGATTGGCTTTGGGTAGGCCTAACATCGAAGACAGCAATTGGACAATCCAGATCGGCATATGTCTCCACATCCTCCACAAGATCAGCGGCAGGGGTTGAGACTCTAGTTTCATCACCCCCTTTGGGGGTTGCGGGTTTAGCGTTTACGAGATCTCCAGATAGATCGGGTTGGAGGTCGATATCCATCTGAAAATCGTCCATCCCTATGCCTCCTTCATTAACTCCGATGTCTATGTCACCACCCAAACCAGGCAGGATATCACTTCCTAGGCCGATACTCCTGGCAATACTGCCAGCTCTTCGGGCTACCTCTACTTCACTGGCATCTCCATTAACACTACCTTCCACCCGTGCCTTCTTCTTGGGCCGATCATGCGCATCCTCACCACGACGTTTTGACAATGTGAGGTTAGTTATGGGTCTCATAAACATTTCGGCGAGTTCTGGTGCAAGACCTGGAGGTCCAGCGTTAAACAAGAGACTACCTCCTGGTCCAGGCTTAGTCGGCATAAAATGGGAAACAGGATCTGCACGAATCTCGAGCAGACGCATAACAGTGCGGGACGCAGGAAGAAAGTGTTGCTGCAAAGAGCATTACATCAGCTCCAATGATGTTCAACATGGTGATTCAAACTTACATCACTCAGGATGTGGCTGACATCTTTTTGCACCTGGCTACCTAAACCGCCGGTCTTATTACGCCCTGACGTGGTTCCAGGACCATCTTTGAGCTCGATGACCGAGTCAATGATTTGTTTCTTATCCTTAGGCTTCTTCGTTGATGGCCTCTTAGAAGGTGATTCTTCGTTAGCAGTCGTGGTGATAGCCCGGGGAGTAAAGTCTGGCGGAGGGCTATCTGGTAACTCAGTAAGCGGTGATGCTACATGGCGATTTCAGTACGCAAAGGCCTTTCCACATAAAACGACATACAAGCACGGGAAGATCTCGCCTTCCCGGGAGTTTGCACTTTATCTATAGGTGGCTCTTGATCGATCGGTGGTGCAATGTCGACAACTGGCTCATCCCCAAAGCTTAGGCCATGGTCTAAATCCATTACGATGTCGTCGGGGATGAGGTCCAAATCGAAATTACCTCCACCAAAACCAACTTCAGAGGCGTCCCTGCTCCTTATTGACAACACATCATAGTCCTTGTCCTTATGATCCAACAATGCAGATTCAAGAGACGCACGGGGATCACGAAGGACTGGTGCATCACGATTAAATTCGACGGAAAGATTGTCTTCATCTTCGCGAGCCTTACTGAGACCTTCGCCAAAGTCAAGACCAAGGTCAAGATAATCCTGTGAACCTATTCCATCGCGAGGACCGAGTTCAAATCCATAGCCAGGATCATCTAGATCAAGAGGCAGGTCATCAGCGGTAGCTAGTGTAATATCAGCCTGCCGTGCGATATGTTGTCCCGCAGGAAATGCTTCAAATTCCAGGTCCCTTCATTATGACTACTCAGAATTGAATATCCGCATACCACTACTGATACTCACAAGTTGAAGTCTGGCATCATAAGGTCGAGATCAAAACCACCGTCCTGTAAAGTGATTGCGTTCCGGTTGACAGCTAGCTGGTCCTCGGTCATGTCAACAATTCCAGGGCGGAATGCCTAGAATTGGTGGAATATGAGAGAAGCACGGATATAACAGACCCAGAGCAGACCATTTTAATCTTGAGCAGAGCCTCGTTACAATCGTCCAGGAGATATTTGGCCTTCCGACTGTATATTCGCACAACGCCCAAGAGCAACTGTCCACTAAGGCGAAGGGCCATCACCTCAACTTCTTGGCCCATGATTGCTCCCACCGATTGACTGATGTCGGTTTGGAGGGTCTGGGTCTTTGACAGCTTACGTTCCCAGTGTGCTGCCAGCCAAACTTTGGCTAAAGGACCGCGACGAGATAAAATGGCTTCTGAATAAAACTGAATCACGCGTCAGACAACGCGTATTTGACGTGCTAAGACAGAACATACCATGGTTCTTACTCCTGGAAAGGAGATGGCTGAGCTTAAGGTGATGGGACGTAGATAGTCGTGGTAACGGAGTTTGAATTTACAGCATTGTTCAAGCTGAAGATTAGTTGGAGATATGATACTTAGGGTACAGTATGGTATCAAACTCTAGGATTCAATACACCTTTGATGCAACTCTATAGTTGATCCAGCTCATGCACCTGCCCCAGAGTTGCTCCATCGTCACTAACCGTCCCAACGCACTTCCTGGCAGCTTCCCATTCAATTCTAAAAAATACCCACACCCACCTGCGAATGAGCTCCAGGGCCTCCAAGAGGAAAACACCGCTTTCTAGTTCAGCAACGGAATGAAGATGAGAAGATAACTTGAGAGACCATGTAAAACGCAGGACCAGATTAAGTGAAATGGCGATGTAGTAAACTATGGGATCCTTGAATAGGAGTATTGGGCGGAGTCCCCAAGGGTAGTCCTGATGAGTGGACAAGGACGTTTGAGGGTAAGAGGATCCGACTAACGCCTGGTTTTCATCATGGGATAAAGAAATCGATGTAGAGGATTCTGACTTCCGAGGCTGAGGAAGTAGGGATGGCCTCGATGGTAATGAGGAGCGTGCGTCCCTAGTTGATTGAAGGAGCGAGAGACCCCAATCATTTGTTATATCCCACCAGAAAGAATATCCCGAATTTACGGCCACAGCGAGTAACCTTCATGAACAACGTAAGTATTTGAGTGTCCCCGAACTGAAAGATATTACCAGAGTCTGAAAAGTTGGTGTTCGCCATGCCATGGTGTCTTGGAAATCTGCGTTCCTTTCTTAGCTACCAATTCAAAAACTACCAGTCGTTGTGCTGCAGAAAGAAAAATGACTGGGAATGCAGTGGAATACTTGATTGCATTAAGTAATGCCCGTGTGTTGGAGTGCTGAGGAGAAGATAGGAATTCAACGAGACATTGCCGGAATCGCACAAGAAAAGGTATGCTTATGCAAAGACGAGTAGTTAGATGGACGCCAGAAGTTGATATGATTTGTGCCCAACCTCATCAAACATGGTATCACCCATTGCAATCTACCTTCGGCCACGGGTAGTAAACGTAAGCTGCCCCAAGGAGCAAGCATGCAGGCCGAAATCCACAAATCTCCAATCACCTTTGCGAAAGATGTAAATATATCCGCTAAAACAACGTCGGAAAAGTGCACAGGCTGGTTCATGCGTGAAAAAAAGCATCGATACAGTCCCCTGTAACGTCACGAATTAGACGTCGAAGGGAACCAGTTACGAGAACAAATCTCTCACTGTAGGAAAAGGTGTCGCTCACGTTTACGAATCACGTTGAACGGGCAAAACAGAGCAGCGAATACACCGATCACATAGAGTTCAGGGATAATTTTGTACTGGTCCATAATTTGAGGATCTCCTCCACATAGGACGCGGAAGAGCAGCCAACAACCGAAGGTCCAGGCGGCGTATGTCCCAAAAAGTTTGTAAACAGCTGAATGCAAACGCCCCAAACTTGTGGAAGTCGTTGGGCTTAACTGTATAGATGTAGGAGAAAAAGGTCGCGAGTATTGTGCATTGTTATGGGAATGCATGTCGAGCACGTAGGCGGTGTCTATATCCATTACGTGGAGAAACTGAAGATTGCTCGCCCAGCATAAGATGCCTACACCAGTGAGCAGTGCGACCCTCCAGGGTAATGGAACGAAGGTGAATGCGGGGCTCGACATATCTTCCACTCGGAATGCCAAAGTGTCTGCGTTGTCCATGGCATTGCCTTGGTGTTTCAATGGACGAACCGCCCAGGAAGGCAACTTAAATGATTACATACGCAACTCGACAAATTATTGAACGTTATGACTTAGGTATATTTCAGTCACTAATCATGAATTAATTCATAAGGCTAGGTTCATACCTGTTAGTCCATTAGTTGGACCAGATGTCCGAGATATCGGTGTCATTTGTTTCCCCCGGTCGGTCTTAGTGATCAAGAACCAACCCGGCTAGAGTAGCTGAGGTTATCCTCAATGTAAATTCTCATATACTGTCAAGTACATAAACCCCTCAGGATGCACCTCATCGAGCTATCAAGTTGCCCAAACCTCGATAACTACTCACTGTCCCTGCATGCCTCTCCATCGTATTTACGCCACCCCCGGTACATTCTCCGCCGAAGATAAGGCGGCGATTGCTGCTCGTATCACTGCCTACTATACTGCTCCCCCGGCCAACCTTCCTGCTTTTTTTGTCAACGTGTTGTTTATAGAAGTACCCAAAGGTGATAGTAATCACTGCTGACTTGATGGGAACCTGACAATGTACATCCCAGATTCCTTCTACATTGGTGGAGTACAAAGGCAGAACTTTGTTCGCATTGTCTCCCAGCACATTGCCCGGTTTGTCGCGTTTTCAGTCAAGCTCTATAGTACACATTGCCTTACTTCCTCCTAGGAACGTCCCAAGGGAGCAATGGCCTCGTATCCTCGATGCCCTTGAAGCAACCTGGGCACCCTTTATTAAGGACAGAGGTCTTGACTGGGAGATGCACGTTGAACAGCACGAACAAGGGCTCTGGAGGGTCCAGGGTCTGGATGCCCCTTTATCAAATGGTGATGAAGAGAGCCTGAAAATGTGGGTGCGGGAGAACAGAGCAATTCCCTACAAGTAAAAGTCATATTCTTCGAGTTTGCTGGTATTTCCTTCTTGTCATCGGCACATTGCAATTGACTTTCTCGAGTATTTGCTACAACACTCCGATGGCCCTACCCATCGTCATTGACTCTGACAGTAAACAATACCAAGAAGGTAGCAAAAACATGGAATGCGGCGAACCTAACGGTGCACGAGACTCTCTAACGAGTCCCCACCCGCAATTTGAAATTCTGATACCCCGCTGTTGACCATGAGTCCGTCCTTCTTGCTCAAACGGCCTTGCATGCGAACAACCGTCGTCATTCGTTGTTCAGTATCCTCAACATGTGTCCCAGATTCCCTAAGTTGTATATCTGTTTTGGAGTGAAGTTTGGATACTCCTCCCTTACGCGCCCTCTGTTGTCGAAGAGATACCACTTTACTCCGAGACTTCACAGTCTTAGGAGCTTCACGAAGCGCAAATGCCTTTGCCAAATGGCCCAGGTGAAGATTGCGCACGTGAAACAGATGTTTTTCATCTGATGGGTGCGTGGCATAAGCACGCATATGCGAGCCATAGGCTTTCCGTGCTAACTCAGCGTGCTGCGAACAAGCGTAAGATAAGGTCAGCCAGTCTGTTGATGTATTCTGGTAACTACGTACCTCCGACCTTCGTAAAACCCAACGCTCAAAGGATAACTGCACTTGTGTTGCCCTGGCCTCGTATTCCTTTCCCTGCCCACCAAAACCACTCCTGAGTATGTCTTCCACACCGAAGCTCTGCAACTTGGTTTTCTTCTTATCTGAAGTCTCACCCATGCGTTCCTCGATCCATGGTACCCACTTCTCTTCGCTAGGACCGACAATGGCCCAAGCTTCACCTCCTTTTCCAACTCGGGCGGTCCGACCTACGCGATGAACATATTCGGTTGCACCACCTTCGGTAGGTAAATCATGCTGAATAACGGCACGTACTAGGGGCAAGTCCAGCCCACGCGATGCCACAGACGTACAGAGAAGGATCGACGAGAGACCTGTAGGCGATTCTCCAGTTAAAATCTTCGACGAAAAACTTTTGAGTGAAGCAAGTCTTGTCTGAAGAGGTAATGAACCATGCAGACGATATATATGGGTGTTCGGAAGTAATGTCGATTTAACCTTGACTCGTAATACTTTTGGTGCGCGAGACTCGCCACTCGCGACTTCATTTAGCTCTTCCTCTGAACCAAATTCTGATACGCCATCTTCCTTATCATCCATAGTTGCACCGCCAAGTAAGTTCCAGTGAAAGTCAACAGAATCTGTACAGCTGAGAAACACAATGATTTTTGTTCCTTGTCGTCCACGCTCGTTATCTTGAGTCAGCAGAGTCCTTAGTAGCGCTACTAAGGCAACCAACCGTAGTTTAAGAGGAACAACTACAAACTTCTGTGCCAACTGGGATGGTGGGGTAAACTTCTCGCTTGCAGCAGCGTTTGCTGGACCTTGTGATGGAGATAGCTCGGCAGCTGCATCTACAGCTTTGATGACGACGGGATGATTCAAAGCAACGCCTGCCAACTTCTGCACGTCTTCTCGTATAGTGGCAGAACAAAGCACGTTACGGCGTTCTTTCCAGTCCCAACCTGCAACATTGGTGCTTGTCCCTTCCTGCTCGGCCAGGAAAGCAAGCTTTCGACGGCCCTCGAGACCTTTAATAATACCTTGGATTGTCTCTTCGAAGCCCAGGTCCATGAGTCGATCAGCCTCGTCAAGAACCAGCCAGCGACATTTGCCGACGTTGAATGCAGCTGTATTTTGAAGATGGTCAAGAAGCCGTCCTGGGGTTGATACAAGAATGGGGATCCCCTTGCGTAAACGAGCCTTCTCGTGCGTTCGGGTCGCGCCACCCGTCAGGATTCCAGAGACAAGCCATCGTGTAAGGCGCTGCGAGGATAAATCCGGAGAAGGATCCTCAGGGTCGTCTGAAGGTGGTCGGAGGCGCAATGTCAGGAGAAGTTCTAACACATCAGATATCTGTTTTGCAAGTTCTCGTGTCGGCGCTATTATAATAGCGAGTGTGCCTATGGAACGGTCAATGTAAGACAACGAGCTCAAGGGGAGAAGATCTTGAATGATTGGGAGAAGGAAGGACAAGGTCTTCCCAGATCCAGTCTGTGACTGAATGAAAGCGTCTCTTGATTCCGTGGACTCAAGCAAGGAGGGGAGGGCAGCACGTTGAATGCTTGTGGGTTGAGATATGCTCATTTTTGTTGAGAGGTGGGAAATGATAAGGGGTGAGAGGCCGAGACCTTCGAATGTGGATGCATTGACTGGCGCATTCGAGGGCCTCGAGATTTTGCGAGGGGCCGAAAGTCCCGAAGGCACGGAAATCGTTGGATTAGAGGAAAAAAGAGAAGATATAATTTGAGTTGGATTCCTCGAGGATGGTGCATCTGAACGAGTATCTTGTGGATGATTTCTCTCCACTCGAGGTCTTTTGAACGGTCGAGGTTCGACGTCAGGTTGTGGTTGTCGCTGAGATTGGTCTATCACAGATTCCTCTGGTCGACCCTTCCGCTTTGAGACCCTATTTGCTTTTAGCCTAGATGCTGATGAGAAATTTTTTTTTAGCAGGTAATGTCAATAACAGACCGATTAGTCCATCGTCCGCCCTTCTTGTCGGTGACTCGCTTGGTAGAAACCGCCGTAATATTGTCTTCCGCGATATTTAGTACTATCCCGACATCCATAGTGGATGAAGATCAATACTTTTTTGGCGACGCCGCGGGTTTGGACGACGTCAATAGGCTAGTAAATTGGCGCTAAACCAAGCGGGGTGGCGGCCTACTAGAGCCAACTAATGGTGACTATCCGAGATTTTTACTGAAACCGAAACGCCGCGGTTCCAGAGCTGGTAAAAATACCCACGAAGGGTTGTTATATTGGTCCCACGCTGCATCAGCGGGCAGTAGACACCCCTCGTTGTAAAACACTCGTTTATACATCCCACACACACTCCCTTGGTTCATGGATAAAATTCTATGTTTCTTGGTTCTCCTACCCATTCTTTCTTTTGCGGATAACCAGATATATCAGTACCCCTCCTCAGGGTTCGCGACCATGACTCACTATGGCCTTCCTCAGGACTTTATTGCCAGCTGCGGTTGCACGCCGGCAAGCACTCACTATCCAACCGCTGCTTTGAGCCAGCTCGCTTACGGAAGCACAGCTGCTTATGGACCTGGTTGTGGTATGTACGCATTTTCTGATCCTCTGAATCGATAACCTGCCACTATATTTTTTTAGGACGATGCTTTAATCTCTCTTTGGTTAATACATTTCTTTCGGACCCGCCATTTTATCCTCCAACTCCCAAAAACATCATAGTCAAAATCACAGATTTGTGCCCCGGCTCGACCTGGTGTGGAGCCACGGCAAACAAGCCAAATCAGTGAGTAGCCTAGGCATACAATACGCGGGCGATCTCATATCCACTACTCTTAGAGCCGGACATTTCCTCAATTTCGATTTGGCATTTCCTAGTGCCGCGATACCTTCTGATTTCTTCCCTAGCAATCAGTCGCTATATGGATACACCGTAGGTACATTTGCGCAATGCTTCTCTTAACGATTCAAATGGGATCATCTTCACAGGACTTTGGTGTCTGGAATATTTCATATGATGCTGTTCCTTGTCTGGATGAATGGGCTGGCTCTTCCAATCCCTCTGCTCTAGGAAGCGTAAATAACTTTGGAAATAGTGTATGTTGTCCCGCTGACCCCTTGGTGAGTGATGAGAATTCAATGGCGATTCGGCGCCGATACCAATGAGTGATTTTAAAGACCCAACCGAATACCACATGCCCGTCCTATTCTCTCCAAAATGGCATACCGTACGTTTCATCTGAAGCTCGTAATCAATCATCAGTCGATAATATAACTTTCTCTGTGTTTAAAGTCCAAATACCTCTACAACAGGGCTCGCCTTGCGTGGGATTAGCTCCTTATATACCGTTGCTACATTCATATCCTCTCTGTATCTCGCATTGGTTGTTATGAATTGTGTATTTTATTAGAATTGCTGTTTTTGGGCACCCCGACCTGGATCTCTTTGCTGAGTGTGCTGCTGTGATTTTTCCAAGCTTCCTACACTTGTTCTACAATGTTAGAGCTCGCTCCCGTATATGTTGCTTGCTGTAGGATATTGAGGTACGCATAAATAGAAATCAAATTTCGAAAGAATGTGTCTATTTTTCCAAATCCACTCGCACATAGCCATCTCTTCGCGAATTTGGCTTTCCAGTATCTATACCCATCCATCGCTTGACAAGTCTGGGGCCACCCATCCAAACAAACAATATTACTGGAATAATCAACACAAGCAACAGAAGAATCCATGCAAATGGCGATGCGATAACCGAAGTTTTATCTTCAGCGTCGGATGCAAAATCTTCTAT
>QFEC01074292.1:0-15724 GCA_003316585.1 Gomphus bonarii | reverse complement strand
ATGATGCAAGAGGGTGCAACACATAAGTTGAAGCCAAGTCCTCTCGACTCCATACCCCAGCTCAAAAACAGCTGTTTGACCACTCCGGACCTCCCAGACAAGACGTCTCTGACTCCAGACTTAACATAGCTGCTACTTGTGACACAACTCCCGGTCCTATTAGGTGAAGCTTTCCTAATGTAAGGGCAACCCCTGTTACACTTGTGGAACATCATACAGTGCTAGCAAGGGGGAAATCCTAAGAGGAAAGCTTAGGGTCCCTTGCTAGTGAGCTGTTTGATCTATATACCAATGGTCTGTGCTCTACTTCCTCAGCATACCTTACCCTTCTCTTGGGCCTGAAGGTTTGCATACCAGATCTATAAATACTGAGTGTCTTGGGAGCCAATCTCTTGAGCATATAGCTCTTAGAGGTCTCAACCTGAACTGAGGTATCTTTCCTTAGCCTAAGTGACTCGGTCTTGGGTCAAGCAGTTCTCTTCCTCGCCTTCCCTGGTCTTCAGCTTCCCACCTCAGATCTCAGCTCATAGCTTGGAAACTTCATGGGTAAGTGCCAAGCTGTTTCTCGGACCTGAGGGTGCTGAAGGTTCGGAAGGTCTTGCTGAAAACCTTGGGTCACTCAGTCCATTCTTGGCCAAGCTGTGTTTGTTCTGGCTCAGGGCTTGAAACGGGTCATCCCCTGACAGTCCTCATGCTGGTGATAATTGTCCCAGCATTTCTCTAGTTCATCTAAATGCTCCTCCTCCTTGTCTGTTAGTACATGATCATTGGAATAGGTGGGGATTGGAGGAGGTGTCAGGGGACAGCCCCTTATTTCTTTTATTTCTTTATTCCCTTTATTATCCCCTCAATCTCTACTTCTGTCCCTGTCCCATCAGCTAATTATTATTTTAGTTAGTTCTGTTTAGGCTCAGACATGTAGTAGGATAGGCAGGTACTGTATAGCTGCTTAGTCAGGGGGGTCCTCCAGTTCTTTCTCTTCTGGACCCCCCTCACTAGGTATGCTGGTCTTCAGTATTTACTGTTGATTAGTACTTATATGTTCCCTTATGGACCCCCCTCACTAGTGTCTGATTATCTATGTGCTCCTTTGTCAGTCCCAGGTTGCCCTTACAGGAGGGATCTGAACAGTTCCATCCAGGTGCCACTTGACACCATGGGTCACAGACAGGGTTGCCATCATCTGACTCTTCCAGATGACCCAGTTGGCACCATCTTGGGCTAGTTTAGGTATGACAAATGCCATGGAGTTGGAAGAGGGTATAATGTGCTCTGTGGGGCCCATAACTTGTTGTGATTAGCATGGTAGTCTAGATACAAGTAGCTCAGTGAAAGGACAATTCACTGAGCCTATTGCTATTATCATACCTAGAGACAAGTAGCTATACAATGGAGTGTGCCTATGTAGTCTCTTAGTGTATACAAGGGTACATACCTCAGTGAAAGGACAATTCACTGAGGTACATCTATCTATGTGTCCATAACTTATACTGTCTCAGTCATCAATGACCAAGACTACTAAGTTCCTATTAGTCCTACTGGCTGGAGCATTCTGCATGACTCTGCATTCTACACTTACCAGTATCCATCCCAACAATACAATCACCAAATCTCAGTTCACTCAGTTGTACCAACTGAAGACCATATACATTGAACAACCTTCACAGTTACTAAGTATGTTCAGTCCTCACTTTGGTCACTTTGATTCACATATGATCACACATCCCCTGTTTCCATATCTTATAATTATAGTTACATTTCTTCTTCCTCATTCACTATCCCAGTCTCTTATCCATGCTCTTGTTTAATATTTCAACATGACTCTGTTCATGTATGTACCTCAGTCAGAAATCAACTTAAGCATTCCCTTCTGCACATGGCCTTTCACTCAGTCCCAAGCTACCAACCAAACCTCCTAAATTACAGTGACACAACCTGAATGTACCTGAGTGAGCATAACACATAAGTTGGAGCCAAGTCACATCAGAGCCTCAGTTCATTGACCTGAACCAAATATTGGTAACATCCACCTTCAGGTTAAGCTACTCACAGCTTTAACAGGTGTGTATCTTAGATGCACAGGACCCATAACCTGTTGAAATGGGAAAGAGCAAGTGTCAGAGGTGATCACACCTGAGCAAGTGTTAGAGAAGTCTGTGTTAGAAAGTAATAGTACAAATATGATACCTGAGCAAGTGTCAGAGAAGTATGAGGCACTTGTCAGTACAACTCATTGTTTTGAACTACTGTGTATGTAAGCATTCACTATTGTAAGTCCAATATAACAAGGAACGTAGTGGTGCTAGTGACCAAATACAATGAGTGTGGACAACAATGAGTATGAAGAACAAGAGGCATGTATGAAACAAGAAAATACAATACAGGTTGGTTGACAACCTTGTCTACATCATGGAGATTGCTCAAGCATATCACTTTCATAATAACGACGTCGGTGTGGGAAAACTATTCAGGATGACGAGTAGTGTGCTTAATAAGGGCTCTTCTATACCCTTGAAGCAGAATGGAAGTGCTACTCTTGCAAAAACGTGAGCACCACCACCGTTACCAAGATGGAATGAGTTGAGTGAGAAAAGGAAGGAGACGAAGAGACGGAACTGACAATGTGATGATAATGCCATCAAACGTCGTCAGCACAAACTGCGGTAGAATGGAGTAAGATGCAACACGGTCATAGTGGAATAGTATTCACCTTTGCCAAGTGGGTGTCAGGCAGGAGGATACCCAAAATGTCCACCATTAAAGTAACGCTGCATCTAATCAGTAAATATCATGCAACTCTTTCACTAAGGAGTAGCAGTCTACCATTGCGTTTGAGAGTGGCAACATGCTTCACAGGCTCAAAAATGTTGCCTTCTATGTGCTATTCTCTTCATGACTAATATCAATGTAGAATTTGATCAGGATACACTCAGAAATGTCATTGAGCAAGACACACTGGCATCCAGCTGAGAGAATACCTCATCAGCAAGAGGCACACCGGCAAGCACGACTCCCCAGTTCCCCGTACAAAACAAGAATGCCTCACGAGAGACCTCACCCAGAACATATCCACAAGTATGTGTGCAACTTCAGCAGGCCACGCGTTATCACATTTGTCTAACTTGAAAGGAGAGAAGATGCGCAAATTCCGACATGGGGAGGGTGCAAATCAAGGATTTCCTAACGCGTGAGTACTATTCACCTTCAAGAACAAGTTGCTTTGGAGTCTGGAGCTTTATGATCATGCAATTCTTTCTGCCTTTTCTCTCTTCTTTTCCTTTCTAATGCACTTTGAAACAAGAATTGGGAGTCTAATGGGAGATTCTAGTATCATAAGCAGCGCTCCCCGTCACAAATGTACAGCCAGACGGTGTCGAGAGTGATTGCCATTTCCTCCATTCTGAATATTGTATATTTGGATGGGCGTCTAAACGCGTCACTAGAAGTGATACTTGCGGATCTCAGTGTCTACATGAGGAAGAGAAAACCAAGTCGGAACATTCGGGTTTAATGTGTCTCATCTTGAGCTATCACATGAAAGAGATTCCCAAAACGACCTGGCGCTAAGCGGTGTTGATTTTGCGCTCTACATATCTTGGGGGGTTAGGTTATAAATCATATTTTTGATATTGAAGGGATAGGGGCGCTGTACTGGTGCTAAGGCCGCTTTACTGAAGTTTGACTGGTCAATAAGACAAGCCTGACTGGACCACAATTGTCAAGATATCTGATCTTGAGACGAGACTCGAGATTTTCTTTCCAGAGCAATCTATTTTCCCTAGTGATCAAATGACAACTGTACCGTGAAATGACAACAAGTGATGCGATTGGGTGCCGAAATGGGTATCTTAGACGATTGTATATTCACAATATTTGACCTCGTGTACTGCCTATAACTAAAGCCAACGTGCGAAACAACGACAGGTCAGGATAAATTGCTGTGCAAGATTATACTCTCCTAAACATTTATGAGTGGTGCTAGAATTACCATCCAGGTATGAAGGGGACGCACTCTCGAGGGGATCAGGTTGTCTTTGACATCTGAAAGACATGGGGTTTGTTTAACTATTTCGGCTGTTCCATCTTCCAGAGATGGTGACCTGGAGCCACTGAGCTTGTATCGACTGCGGAGTACCATAGCTGATGCGACCAGATATATAGTAGCAGCAGCAACTCCAGAAAATGTTGAAATCCAATCGAGGCTACCGGCATAGTGGTATCTGGATGTCAGTACTGAGGTTAGTTTGAAATGTTGCCAAGCACTAGACTTAACGGTAGCTCGCCTGGTAATCCAATGGGGGATGTAAAATACACGGTAGCCAGCTACCAATCCCATATAAATGATCATTCTCCGGTCACGATATTTGGGATTGAAGAGGAGTATGATCTGAGGGATTTCAGAGACAATTCCCAGGAACTGCGAGAAACACCAGGAGATCTCCCCGAATGTGTAATTATATGTGAAGGTGGTAGCCATAATCATAGCAAACGAAATTGGCAGAGAAAGGCTGTATATACCATCTTGGAGGTTGGCCATTTTATATCCTCTATCGAACAGCTTAGTGTCATAAGGATGTGCAAAACAATAACTTGCTACAAACTTGTAGAGAAAGACCAATGATGTCACAACGTGTAAAGACGCCGCCAAAATTGTGAGTTTCATAACCGTGTTATAAAGAGACAACATTTTGCCGTAAATAAGAAGATCGAGGTATCGGGAGACGAAGACGATGAGTCTCAAGATCTGTGTTTCCACAGATATTCCTGCATCCCTCGTGTAATTTGAGGTACAAGACCCGAGCTAGGCCTCACCTGCTATTCCACTCTTATGGATCCTGAACAAGAGCCATGGAGCAGAGGAAACGAGGCAGAGATCGCCTTTGTAGGTTTAATCAACCTTGCCAAGATAGAAGGAACGTTAATAACATACCTATGAGTCTTACGATGCACAAACTATCGCTTGCGCTCAACCATATTGAGTTTACCAGAAAATGCTGCATAACTCAGCTCTTGGTAAGGAGAGGGGTGATAAATATCTGGCGCTGTTGAAGTTTGAATTTATATATCTTTCCATATCGACAGATGATGATATCTTAGAAGCGGTTGCTTATGACTCCTTGGTTTCAAAATTGTCAAAATTGTCAGCCGGGCGCTGTGGCTGTGTTTATTCCCACGGCTATGCGTTTATTTCAGCACACAGGTGCTCTTCGTCTAAGCAATGCACACCAAGTACAAAAGGTCAAGGTTCCTTTCATAAGACCATACCATGTCTCTGTGCTACCCTCTCGGATATCCCCCATGTCACCCGACTTTCGAGCAAAGTCAGATGCAATGGATGTCCTAGTCGCCGATTTGGAGGATAAACTAGCCGTGTCGAGACAGGGAGGGGGAGAGAAAGCAAGGCTCAGGATGAAAGATAAAGGGAAATTGTTACCTCGTGAACGGTACGTAAGTAGTACTTTCGCCGCTCTTGTGGAAGTTATATTGGTTTTTCTTGTGGGATGTATTCAGACTGTCTCGTCTACTTGATCCAAATACACCGTTCCTCGAACTATCACCAATGGCGGCACATGATGTATACGGCCTAGAAAATATTCCAGGAGCTGGCATCATCACTGGCATAGGACAGGTGTCTGGTCAGCAATGCATTGTGGTTGTTAACGACGCGACCGTCAAAGGTGGTAGCTATTATCCCCTCACGGTAATATTATAGCAGTTTGATATAACCGATAGAGTAATTCTGACCGTTATGTTGCGATCCTAGGTCAAAAAGCACTTACGAGCACAAGAGATCGCTAAGGAGAACGGGCTGCCATGTATATATCTTGGTAGATATTTCCAACTGTCCCTAAATTAAACCAATGCCGATTGACACGAGCAAGTCGAGTCTGGAGGCGCGTCCTTGCCTAACCAAGCCAACGTACGTTCAAACCGGCTGGCAAGTGTATTTAACCCTGACTTTGAACAGGTGTTTCCAGATCGCGACCACTTCGGACGTATATTTTACAACATGGTAAGTAAACCTCTGAGTTTTGAGGAGTCCAATCGTTAAGATGATGTCTAAATATGTTCGATATAGGCTCAGATGTCAGCCGTAGGTATCCCGCAGATTGCAGTTGTACACGGCATCAGCGTCGCCGGTACGGGAGTCCTTCTAATATTTTCTTCACCAATCCCCCTGATCAGTTTTACATTTAAAAAATCATTTTCCTTGACTTGCACTGCATGTTTTTCATCCAAATCACCCTAGGCGGCGCTTATGTCCCCGCAATGGCTGACGAGAACATAATCGTCGCGAACCAAGGTCGAATCTTCCTCGCAGGCCCACCTCTGGTACGCGCAGCAACAGGCGAACAAGTGGACGAAGAAGCTCTTGGTGGAGGAATGATGCATAGTTCAGAGAGTGGTGTCACGGACCATCTTGCAAGGGATGACGAGGAAGCTCTAACTATTGCACGGGGATGTGTTGGAGACCTTGAAGGTGCTGGAAATGTGGCGGCTGATGTGAGTATTTTGTTACGGTTTAAATTATTGCCGACCTAATGCCCAGCTATTCATTTCAAGCCACCGTATGCACCAGAAGAGCCTTTATATCCTGCTTCAGAGTTACATGGAATCGTGGGGACCGATATTCGTCAGACATTTGATATACGGGATGTTATTGCGAGAATCGTGGATGGTAGCCAGTTCAGAGAATTTAAACAAGATTATGGGAATACTATCGTCACAGTGGGTTTCGTTCATTAATTTAAGTCATTTCTTGGCTATATGAATCTGGCTGTCAGGGATTTGCACGAATCCATGGTTATCCTGTCGGTATCATTGGAAACAATGGCATTCTCTTCTCGCCGTCGGCACTGAAAGCCACTCATTTCATCGAGCTTTGTTCACAAAGGAGCATCCCATTATTATTCTTGGTCAATGTTACCGGTTAGGCGATGCCATGCCTTGGGTCTATTTTGGTTATTTACGAAATCATTTGATGCGTCGTAGGTTATATGGTAGGCTCCAAGGCAGAGAAAGGTGGCATTGCGAAGGACGGTGCCAAGATGGTCCGGGCGGTCGCTTGTGCCGATGTCCCCAAGTTGACAGTAATCGTTGGAGGAAGTTTTGGGGCAGGAAATTATGGTGAGTCGTTCTTGATGCTCCTTCCGTCTCCGCTCATGGATTGGTTACATCAGGAATGTGTGGTCGAGCTGTAAGGCCACCAATACTACTTAGGACAATGTCACTCACTTGATTTTAGTACCAACCCCGGTTCTTGTGGATGTGGCCTGTGAGCTTTTAATTAATTCCTGTTTAAATTCGGTGTCACTAATTTGATACAGAACGCCAAAGTATCCGTGATGGGTTCAGGACAGCTGTCGCAGGTGATGAACACGGTTTCGAAGTAAGTTACTGGTTTTATCCGCAACGTAGCCTGTGGTAATCATATCTCACTAGGGATCCAACCCAACATTCCTCCTTGAAACACGAAATTGAAGCACAGTCGACTGCATACTATGCTACAGCTCGTCTGTGGGATGACGGGATTATTCGGCCAACTGATACAAGGGATATTGTCGGTTTGGGCCTAGCTATCTCGTCAAGGAAAACACTTCATAGATCAGCGAGAGAACGCAGGGGGGCCAGCTGGGATGGAGAAGGGAGGGGTATGGGGGTATTTAGGATGTGATCCGTGTGTGGCACGTATCTCATATCAATAATTAGCTGTGGTTGGAGCGTCACAAACCTGCTTCAAAATCAATAAACTGGGAACTGCCTCGCAGTTTATGTGGCTTGTAGCCTTTATAGCCAAGTTTTTAGCAATAATGTTCAGGTTCCCCATTAGTTTTTGGTCTGCTTTCGATATTCGATATTCGGAATGTCTATCGACAAAACTAGATCACAAACCGAATTGATGGCTACGCGGTTCGCTTGATCGCTTCAGTCCTTTTGAACATCCAATCGACCTCTTAGTACTAGTACCGAAGGATCGTTCCTTCATTACTGCCGCCACATACCTCTAATATTTGTGCGGATTTTCCTGCAGGTCTGTTGGCACGAAACCTCCGGCCTAAAAATATTTCAAAGCTTGTAGATCATGCACCCGCAAAAGGCAGGTCGTTTATTTGGGGCACTGTACCACGGCAATGACATCCAATATCCGAATACGTAAGAAATTTATGAGTAGGAACGGACTTCCGTCCCGGTAACATAGAGCTGTGAATGTACCCTGGAAGCCGAGGCTGGCTGTTTCGGCTGTCATCTTGCTCACGAGACATTGATGATAGATTGTGACATGTTGCTTCTGCTTCCCAGGTCATGATGAGCGCTGCAGGGGAATATATCCATGGCAGATGTCGGCGATGCATTGGAGCGTTAAGAAAGGGTGCAAATTCCGGATCCTATGTTCCTAGACATATCTTCCTATAGGGAATGCACTCGAGTCCACTTCCTCAGACCTGGCTGTGTCCAGAGCTTGACCTTCGCGAACAAGTGAGAGTAACCGGCGTTTCTCCGGAAGGGGAAAGGTCACAAGGATACGTGAGCCTAATTTCGTACCGGTTAGTACACTGCCCCTGCTCGCTGTAAATGTCCCGTGCCAGTCTGGCGGACTCCGAAGATGCTCAAGGTGCTGCTTATGGTAGCAAATACGGATGGAAGAGATCCCGTGCTCTTTTTTTCCAAAGGTATCTTCAGCGCAGCGTAAGTCTCATCACCGAAGAAATTACGACAAGTCCAACTGCGTTATCGATTCCCACACAGTTCGCTGTGTCCAATATGCATGCAATGCAAGACACTCTCGTGTCTTCGCATCCCGGCCCGTGCAAGCTTGAGTTATCGTCATGATGTATTTCTCTTTATCAAGCTGGCCTGCCATAGAATTACGCGCTTGTGGATTAAATGAGTTGTTGGTGGTACCTGTTCGCAAGTCTACCCATGCTATCTTTGCGCTGTCGCCCTGTATGCAAGCTATTTTCGCTGTCATCCTCTGAAGCATCCAGTACTGCACCCGATTCATATATTAGTTCGAAGACCTCTTTAATACCAGACTCGCCCCCCCGCGCACCGTGTATTACTGACGTCTCGAGATCTACCTTTTTCCACATTGAACGCACCGATCGTGGAAAAGATCGGCTCACCTCGCCTTACCAAAGGTCCTGCGCTAGAATCTGCCTGTCATGTCCAGCCATATTCTCTTTCTGATCCAACTAGAAGATATCAAGTGGCGCGTTTCTTTGAAGCACAAGGTAACTGAGTCGGATAAATTTTGACATCTGGTATCAGAAAGATTCAATTCCTGTCAGTGGTAAATGTTAATGGAGCACAGTTGTGACTTCAGTGTGTTTCTGCTGCGTGCGTATGCACTGGATAAATATTTCTTGCAGTGGTTTTACCCGATTTACCCGTGCACAGCTCTAGCTCTAGGAGGGACAAGATCTCAGAATGACAGCCTGATAGTTCTTGTGCATCCTTCCAATATCAAATGTGTTTCAGTGCTAACCTTTTCTGCCACCGCAGTCGCATATATATCAGATGCTGTGTGTGTGTTCCTGAGGCCTTGTTATGATAAAGAGATTGGTAAGGCCAGAGTGCATTAACTGTGCAGTTCGATATCGCTAAATTGCCATTGAGGCAACACCAAGTTGTGGATATGGGTACATAAACACATTTTGGAGCGATATGTTTCAACGGAGATACTTCTACGGTTTCCATCGTAGAACGTGCAAAAGGCCCGAGTCAGCTCCGCTCGGTTCATGGCTTCTGTAACGGCGTCTTGTCGGTTCTTGCAAGATATTTCCAATATGAAAAATCCCAGTAGTGCAAGCATTGTCGCGCGCCCTCATGAGTTAGCAGTCCCCTGTATCAAATGATGTGCTCCATCCATCTCCTGAGTTTTATATATGCGATACTGTAAAAATAAATATAAATCGAAGTCACAGCCAGGGGTAGTTGTATTTCCAAACGATCAAGAAGCTTGATTCCGATTGATGGCACTCTATGCTCAAAACAAAAGACTGACTGTTGTTTTCTGATGGTGAGATACGCAATTTTATAGCACCACTTACTAAGAACTAATCGCATATGTACATTCCATGCCAGGAATTAAGAATCTGATTCTGGATGTGTGAATGCCGTTTCTTCGTGGCTCGAATTGTGGTATCCCGAATCCTACTTGAGGTAGAAGTAGTACTGACAGCTAGAAAAGGGATTACCGAAACGTGTTGAGAATGCTATAATAGCGGAACCTGCAAGGGAAGATGCCTCTTGCCCTGGTTAGCTATCTTCAAGTTTACCATTTTTATCTCGAACACCAAAATAGTTGGTAATCGGGGGATTGATGAGTACATGATGGCGATGATGGGGACGGGTTCGAACTTGCCTTTGGAATGGCGACTTGTTGATCGGTTGTCACGTCATTCGCGTGGCGGGATTACATAAGGGGTGACTTGGCGTTGAAAAAAAAAAAAATGCATACGCACATAATGCTTGGTTACGCCTGCATCATCAAATTACAATTTCTAAATCGCTGACTTCATTTCTCGTTTTCGAGGTGAACTGCTTCTGAATGCCGAGGGTCACTTCCTATTAATCCATGATATTTCTACTCGGTTTTAGCGCCGTGTTTTGACACAGTGCATACGTGCGTAAATTCATTATTTTCACGCCCTGGTGCGCGAGATCCGAGAACTCTACAGCAATCTTATCTTTCTTCGCACGGAATGCTTTGTAAAAGCGAAGCATTTGTTTATAGTTTTGAAAACATTTCATATTGCCCACACTTTCCCGTCAGATTGTTGGCATGGATGCAAAGGAAAGGATAGCCATTGGAGCATATGTCTCATCAACGTGGTGCGAGATCAGTTATGTCCGATGGTAAGCGTGTCACAGCCACACTTACATCCAAACGAATTAAACACAGCATGGCATGTTTCCCGTATCATTAAATGTACGTACCTCCACTGCCTTCAAGTATCATGGCAGCAACCCAGATGTTACCTCGATCGAGAGTCGAACACATTTCACTACACGGAGTCAAGTTTACTCCGTGGATCCCAAACGACATGGTGTGCAGGATTCAGACGATCTGATGGTACTCATGTCTACACATCCACCTTTACACCACAACGAGCACAGCGTGTTTCCTCATTAGTACAATTCCTACTCCTGTTTCATCAAAAGACACAAGATATTAAACGCTCATATATCCGTCAATAAATTTCACAACCCAGATATTGCCTCGACTCGAAAATCAATCACACTTCGCTTTAGATGAGTTAATGCCTGCTCTGCGCACAAACAGTATGCGGTCTGGCGCTAACTGTGTGCCACATCCACGCTCACGCTCAACACAGCGCGCTCGGTCCTCTCCGAACGTCACATCTTTAACCTTGATGCACGTCCCTGATCATCAAACGAGCGTTGACTTACTGCCAAGGCTGCGACCACAACCGCAACCCAGCCCTTACCTCACCTCGTGCGTTGAAATGCATAGAACGCCACGCACGGGATCTAGCATTCTCCGCGCTGTGCTCAGAAGAGTAGATCTACATGATTTGATCAAATGCGGAAATCGTGCCCACTACTGACTCCGCTCTCACCTCGACTACTGAAGAAAAAAATTTGGAAGGACATCATTTGCACAGAACTCAGCAACGAACGATGCAAACTTTGCCTCATAGCCTAGGGACATGTCGTATTTCATCAAAACGCCGCCGCCAAGACTGCCACCGCATCAACACACTGGCATTCTACCGTAGACAGGATCAGCCCACCACCACCACCGACTCCGATCCCGCCTCAACTCCAGAAAACAATTTCGAAGCGCCTTTTGTGGATCAACATTGCTAGCTGTCCCCCGCGCACCAGGAGAAATTCTATTACCCGAATAAACATTGGTGCATTACGACGCATGGTGGACCCATATCCTAAAGACACGGAAACACGACAACATCACGTAGATGGTAATAATAGCATCAACAGAACCCAACAAATGTGCAACACCAAGCTCCGCGCATCTAAGAAGAACCAAAATCAATAAAAATCAGAATTCTGAGAAGTAAATCCTCCATCCACTTGCGAGACAGGCTTCTTTACCACGACAGTTCTCATCACTTTGCATAACCCTCTGCTCCGGGAAAAAAAACATAAATTTCAAAAACTGAAAACCTTCTGTGTAGGGGGGAAGAAGATCATAGCAAATCAGAGCTGGTAATGATGTGTATTCATATTTAGTGACTCCATATTAGTGACTCTACCAAACATCCTGCAAGTTCTTATAATTTTTTTTCCAAATCATCACAACCTGTCTGTCACACTTGAACATGTGGCATTTACTTGCACTCAAGTTACCCCCTGGTCTATTCCTCCATTATCAGCACCCACTAGCCTACTCTGCATGGGCCTCTCCTTGCTCACTCGCTTGCCTATGATTAATGGACGATACCCTTGCAAATACTCTCTTTAAATCCGCTCTATTAGATTATACTATCCGCTTTCTGATTTACTGTGTGCGACTAGACAATATTGTCTGAAGTGCCACAAAACCCACCAAAACTGATTAAAATTAGACTATAAAAATACAAAGTTGCGGAGAAACAATTCCCTTTCGACGAGCGATGAAATACGACCTTGTATTTCAATCCTGTATTCCCTTTCATATGATAATGCTTCGGAAATAATATAGCCTATCTCCATATCCCATGACCCCCCCATCGTTCTCTCATCAATAATGCTACGGACAGATCAGAGATCAGAGATTACTTATCACAGATAGCGTTCATTCACCATCATCACCAATATGCTAAAAACGATGGTACCCGGAACCTGGCTTTTAAACCCTTCATCTCTGCGACCTGCGGCTGAGTCAACGACCGGTACGTACTCTGACGTGATAGCCTCACTCGTTGTAGCTGCAGTCACGGCTTCGTGACTCCGCGCTTCGGTACTCGATGGCATCGATGCGTGGTCATTGGTCGATACGTTGTACCTGACGACTTCAGTGACTGTAGTCCGTACCCGTCGGCGTCGGCACTTCGATAGTGTCATTGTTGGTACGGTAGTACCTAGTACCTAGCTAGGAATATCGATGTGCGTTCATATATATATCTAGATACATTGATATGTTGATGTATAGCTGCGTCGGTCAGTTACACAAGTGCCGGCCTCGGACGTACTATGCAATTCTTGTTTGTTATTGCATTAGTTGCGCTGCCAGTGATCGTACCATCATCAGCAGACAGGATAAGCCTCGGAAAACAAAAAAAAAATCGGCCTTTAGTGAGCACCGATTTAGGAGTCCATTGCAGACATATATCCCTAGGTTTGCAATAGTGTGAATATTGGGTATGGTGGGTTCGGTTCTGGGGCGGTACATTTTGTTTGGTGATTTTTGGGGAGGTAATATATTTATTTGCCTGGAGTGTGTGTGGGGGTCGATCACTTGGGCCGATTGAATTGATGAGCATCCGAATATGTATAATGTACCGTTGCCGTGACGTTCACTCCTCTTGGGTTGATTTCTTCAAGCCTTGGATAAACTTTACTTTTCAATCACTGTTTGTGTACTTAACGACACTGACACATGTTGTGCCCGATGGTCCGGTCGTTAGTAAGTCGGTCAGCAACACATTTATTGCAGTGCCATTCCGCCACGGAATGGCGTTACACAAATCTACATTGAGGGGTGAGTATTGCAGACCTGACCTGTGGAGAATTTCTTAGAGTTTCTTATTTGAAAAACTGCGAATAAATTCTGTAAAGTAGTTTCTTTGGTATATAGGACTCTATCCGAGAACACTATGAGAAAATGAAGATTTCCTCAAAATTTTCCATGAGAAACCCTGAAAAACCATTTAAGCAAAGATTAGTGTTCCCATAATTTTGATAGACAAATTAATGTTCTGCAAAAGTAACCACCTTAAAAACAATTTTTTCATGTATTCCCTAACCAGAATTGTTTCTATGCCTCCAGTGACCGTTCTTGTTGTGCACTGAGGAGAGTCCTAGTCGGTGGAAGGTATCTAGATACTCTATCTAGATGGAGGGTATTTTTGTTGGTCGAATCACTGAATTCGCATCGCCTCGAGACGTCCGCCCGAGAAGCCATCAACCACCCAGTTAGACGCCACACAGTTCGCGCACTAATTTGCAAATGCACCTGAAGCCAGGTACCGATAGCGAATTCATCCACATCTAGGCCCCTCAGCTGTTGCCTATCATTAGAGGCATCAAAAAAAATTCTGGCTAAGAAAAGATCCTGTATAGTGGTCATTTTTGGATGGAAGAATTTAGTCTAACATAATTCTGGGAGATTGGAGGGTGGATTACCATTTTCCCACCACTGACCAGGATTTTCCTTTTAAATTGTAATTCGTCAGTATTTGCATAGGTGTCTTAGGTTAGATTCTGTGGAAAAGTAACCACCGTACTTGATTTTCTCATGATATTCTTGGTAGATCTGTTTACGCTTGCTATGTATTGTGTACAAGGTTCTCGATGAACCTGCTTGTGCGTCGGTCAGCGGACTTGTCCGTTGAGTAGTGAGCTAGGCCAATCTAGGCTGAAGGTTAAGTTAGAATTAGGATCGTTTTCAGGGATGCGTATAGGAGGTAAAGATGAGTATAACTGGTTGAGCTTTAGTGTGCATGTAGTTGTACTATAATATTTGATTTAATGTAGTTTCGGGCGATCTAAGGCCCTAAGGGCTAGGACGTGTAGTGGTCGATGTTGGTCTCTGAGGATATACACTATACACCTGGATCGGTCAATTTGATCTAGTTCTGAGACATGCTAGTATATCAAAGTGTACATAGAGTTCTTGATGAAGCTTGCGACTGTACCGTTTAGGACACATTTGGCTATTTTGAAATTGCATTCTAAAGACACTGGGAGTAAGTTCATCCACACCTCAAACCCTCGGTTACGGCTTGTTGTGTCGCACGGGATGGACCGAGCAGGGTATGCGAGTACGTTTATGCGTCGGTCATCTGCGTAAATAACGTCGCAGCGGCGCAGGCTCGTCCGGAATGGGTGCTCAGCAAGGGGAATCTACGATGTTGGGTTGAGTTAAGGTTAAACCCAAAGGAGTGGATGCTGTATATATATATTAGTGGGTGATATTTCCCGGGAATTAGGCAAGGGTGGTCTAGCTTGTTGAGGATAGACGCAATCTGTACTACCCTGCACAGTTGAATGGAATTGTCGAGGATTGGCCCCAGTGTCAGCGCGTCTGCTCGGTCGCGTTGTTACGCTGCGCTCGTTCGCGTCGCGCCCGGTGCCAAGGTCAATCGAGCATCAGAACTAAAAATAGTCTGCGCGCCCTGGCGCTGGTAAAGCGTTTTGCCCGATCGCACGGTCATGCCTTGTCTCGAGCGGAGCTGCTTCGCAACCTCGGGTTCTACCGGGGGTGCGCGGGGTCCATGATACCCGAGAGGGTGGGAAGATGGGCCGGGGAGGGTGGCTAGATAATAGGTGAGGCCCGCGTCAGGTCCTCCCTCCTCCTCTTCCCCAGAGTCTTCGACGTATACGTGCACGCTCGCGCTCCCCGCTCGACGTGCCCTGTAGTGCCTTCTCTCCGCTTGCCCGCCGTTACAAGGAGTACGTCCCCTCTCCATGTCTGCACCTCCCCTATCAGCGCTGACTGAACCACCTGCACCCGCTTCCGATTATCTAGTGTACGTCCCGTCCCGCTCGCTCGAGCGATTTTCCTCTGTCCGCACGTGCGCCCGCTCACTGACCC
>QFEC01074289.1:1231-12516 GCA_003316585.1 Gomphus bonarii | reverse complement strand
AGTGAACGTATAGGAAATCAACAAAGAATCTGCTATTGAGATTGACCGTGCCTTCTTTATCAGACGTCAATCAAACGAGTCCCTGACTGTGGATGAATGTTGTAAGTGCAGTACAAAGACTACGGAATTATGGCCGTCTAGGTCGCTCTTATATGCATATTATGTTGCAGATGCAAAAGATCGAAAAGGGATATCTATCTACCGCATGCCGCTGTCACCCGGTGGTTTGAGTGATATAAATATCTCATTTACAATGCATATAGGTCACAATTGATCCCAGCCCTGAGGCTGTACCGTTAATCCGAGTCGAGTGCAGCAGCAACAGCAACGTCTGCAGCAATATAATCACAGACGTCTCAAGGAGAAGCTCATATGCTCTAGAATGGCATTCAGCCCTACATCCTTGGTTTCTGGAGGTAAGAATGTCACAGAATTGCATCTAGTATGTTTTCATACCCAGCCTCTAGCCATTGCTATGAAGTACTCCCTAGTAATCGCGTTGGCTTTGGTGCTCTATGACAACCGTAGGAATTGAGTTTCATGGTTGCTTGTGTTACATACTGATCCATTGTTGCTTGGGAAGTCATAACCCTGGACTCTGAGGTAAAGTGTGACATCTTGAATAGCAGTGGAAATGACTGATTCATATCTTTGCTTCAGGTGAAATTTGTATGGAGCCGGAAATGGTCTTTCGGCAAGGGATTGTTTTTGTTTGTAAGAACTGTATCTTGCAAGCACGAATTTATCAAAATTAACCTGTCACTACTTCTTTAGAATCGTTACTATGGATTATTCGTCTTAATTTTTCACACAAGCGGTGGGTCATTCTATAATACGCTTTACCTACGGGTAGAATCTGATACACTCCAAATAACTCTCCCATAAAGTGTATTTTGATAAATCTCTGACCCCCAAGGTATTGTCAGAGTCATTTCACATGATAGTCCACATATATTTAATCTCACCTAACACAGTTGTATGTATCTCCGTCTTAGAGATAAAAACCTGACACGTTTCCCAGCTGTTCTGCTTTTCTCTGGTGGGAGAACATATCGTGGGTCACACTGTCTCATTCGTAACCTAATTCGACCTAATTGGATTGCACAGCATTACCATTGCAGGGGCATTTGCAGAAGGTACCAGTGTAATGCAGAGATGTACCCGGTAACCGATTTACTGATTATGCGTTGCCATGCCAGTGATCCTTCAATTTCGTGTAAGGAATCTCAGACACCCCAAAGGGCTCTACTTGTTCTACATCATTTCACATCAGATATATGCAGTGTATAACCGCAACAGGACACTCCTCGTCACCCTCTTGGGAATATATGTTTCGGGTATTATCATAGTCATATTCCTATGTGCCTTTTCCTTAGGCACCGGACCCAAACCATTCGCAGCTTCTCCCGAAGCTTCACTACTTCTTCCGAATATTGTGCAACCCGTCCAAGATTATACAGGGTGCTACCTCAAACCTCGTCCTTTTGACTTTGTGGTCTGGATTCCCGCTCTCGCATTTGAAGCAGTACTGTGCTGCTTAATGGTGTACAAGGGATACATGATATACCGCAATAGCAGTCTTCATGACCCACTTTTAATTCAAATCATCCGTGACAGGTGCGACTGACCATGATCTTATTATATATACATATCTAACGGGAAGCCCAGTGTACTTTACTTTTTAACGTGAGGCACGATAAATTATTGAGGAGAATAATTAATACTGAAGTTGATGGCTGCAGTATGTTTGCCGTTCTATTAAGCAACTGCATCATCTGGACACTGAGCCGTCACGTTCCGTCAACATTTTCAGATGTGTTTACCAAGTAAGTGTGCCAGCATGCCATTTATGATTCACTGATTGATATCTTCCCTGTGCGATCAGCTGGTCCGTTGCCGTACCTTGCCTGGCAGGAAGCAGGCTTCTTCTCAATATCTGCGAACGATATTTCAACGAGATAGAAAGTGAGATAAATACCACAGAACCTGGAATAGGAATCTCCGCCATTACAAACACATGATTTGTTGTCTTTGAAGGAAGAACTTGTTGCTACCTTTACATCCTATCCTGATTAGTACAGCCGTGGCCCTTATTATTGATTGATCTTGAATATTGTATCAAATCAAATAGCCATATAGGCTCATCAATGCTGAGATTAATGTGAATGTATGTATATCTGTACACCAGATGAGTCAGATTTGCCTTGTAAAATTGTAGAAAAATTGTAGTAATATACTATCACTATATCCTGAATTTTTGTAGCTCATAGACTTGTCATAAATGTTGTAAGAATCATAATATTCATAAAAAATGCAATATTGTTCAATATAATATATAAATATATATTAAATAATGGTGTTTATATACCAATAAAATTACTGTATGATCATGCTTGCTGACTAATACTTTATAATACCACTATATGAGAGTTTCCATCCTTATAAGAATCTAGAAAGATAATATAGACTAGACTTGAAAAGACCTAACTTCTCTTTTAGACTAAGCAGAATATATACCAGGTTTAACACCAAGTTACTTATATGAAAGGTTTAGGTTTAGAAATATTTCTTTTCTAGCAGTGTCTGATCAGAGTAATATCATAGTTATGACAATTGTCCAATTGTGTAGGGTAAGTCAGTCTTGTAACATGCAGTAATCTGAAAATACACTTGACTTGTCTATATATTAGAAATTAAGTAGCCTTGTAGTCCTTGTATGAGTATGTATCTGCTGATAAGATTGAGGTAATTTTTTGCTAATGTTGCAATAGAGTATCAGTTATCATTTGGAGAGGTTGTATTGTTCTGTGAGTATCTGCTGTTAGGATCTCACAAAGTGAGATCCCCACTGACTTAGTCATCATGATTAAATAATCCTTTCACCTATTTGAGTAACCCCACTCAGCCCCTTTGTTTACTCAGCCTAGAGTCTAGACATGTGCTCCATTTATTCACTTGCATTCTCCACTCATGATATACTTTCCTATTCTAGTAATTTCCATTGCCTTGTGCAACAATCTTTGTAACACACCTTGCCCAAACCTCATTCTTACTCATCCATGTTTCACCTCACCTTTGTTTTAATTCCTGTTCTGGAAATCCCCTTGTTTTTTTGATTTGAAATTCTTCTGACTATTTGAAATACTAATCTAGTATATAATATGTATGTTAAATTAGTAGTTCTGTAGTCAGAAAATCAACTAATATTACCCCAAGTATTCTGTAAGACCTCACCCTAGGAAATTTGGGATCTTATGGGATCTGTATGGTGCAGCACATAAGCTGAAGCCAAGCCCTACCTCAAACCTCACTCAAAGTCACAACCTCACATGAACTTACACAGGAACTTGCCTCAGCCTGTTCTTAACAGTAATTTCTGACTCACACCCCTGATCCTGTATTAACATGTCTATCATGACCACCTGTTCCAGTACTTGCACCATTAGACAAGTTACAGCATCTTCAACCCCATCCAATCTACAAGCAATATCAGATTTATGACAACTTTCTGAACAACCAGAGGAAGTTCACTGCCTCAACACTGTTGATGCCAAAGAGCTTGGCCTTGGCAGAGATCAAGGGTGCAAGACTCCTCCTCCCCCTGGTGGGCCTCCTGATAATGGCCCTCCTGATGATGACCTGGACAATGATGGTGACAACCCCATACAAGATGCTCATAGCATCAATATGAATATTTGTGAAAATCTAAACAGAAATGTAATTCAGACTTCATCTCGAGGTCTCAATATATTTGTGCAGTAGCTACCTAAACAGAAATGTAACTTGGATATTTATGGTAAGTTTAAATGAAAGTCTAATCATAATAAGGGAAAGTACTCATTTCAGACTTCGTCTCGAGGTCTGAAGTAGTACTGCAAGAAAACGCTCTTATAGAAGATTCAAACAATGAAAAGGTGGAGCAATGGAGAAGTGAAACAAAGGGATAAAACAAAAGATATTCTACCTTCAGTGCCACTCTATCCTTGTTAATAATAGAACAAAAGAATTAAAAGAATGGGAAAGAAATAAGACGTGCCATGCCGATGTTTGTGCTAAGAGAAAGGATCTTGGAGATAGAGGTCTGGACTGACTTGCTCCAGTTAGAAATCTCAACACTCCCCCTCAGACCAGACCCTCTATTCCATCCCTAATAGTCCTACACACCTCTCGTGTTCAAATCAATTCAAAGCTTTTGTCAATATGTCTGCTCCATTTTGAATACTGGGGATGTGTGAAGTGCATATTTCTCTGGATCTGATGAGGTCCCATACATAATGCCATCGAATGTCGATATGCTTTGATCTACTATGGAACACCAGATTGTCTGATAAAGTGACCGCACCAGTATTGTCTGAGAGAATGAGCATGGGGTTGTCAACCTGCATGAATAATTTGAGGCTTAGCTGTCTAAGCCACATGGCCTCTTGGCATGCTGTTCCTAGTGCATAGTATTCTACTTCTATAGTAGAGAGAGCTACAGAGGTCTGTTTCTTTGACTTCCAAGTAATGGGTCTGCCAGTGAGCATGAAGGTATAACTGCCTGTGGACTTTCAATCACATGAGTCCTCGGTGTAGTTTGTGTCGCAATAACCCCACATGGTCGCATGGTCCTGATCGGTCCCTGCCTTTGGTTCTCTTCTGTACATGATACCTTGATCTGCGGTCCCTTTAAGATATTGCAACACCCTTTTTCCAGCATTCCAATCAGTTTGCGATGGGTTTTTGTTGGACTGTGACAGAAACTGAGTAATGTAGGCAATGTCAGGACATGTGCACATTGCAGCATAGGTGAGTGATCCGGTTAGCGCTTGGTATTCTTTGATGTTGACATAGGGCATGTCATTATTATTCTGGAGGTGGGATCCCTTGTCCACAGGTGTTACAACAGGGTTGGATTCAGGCATGCCAAATCTTTCAAGAAGGCTATCGATATATTCTGACTGAGAAAGCTTCAGTGTTCCCAGGTGAGTATCCCTAGTTACCAGAATTCCAAGAACTTTGAAAGGTTTTAACATGTCTTTTTCTTTGATTTTGTAGAATTTCTGGATACCAGCTTTCAACTTATGCTCCTCCCCCTTGCTCGAGCAGATCCCTGTTACATCATCCATGTTTGTGTCGATCACTGTGAAACCATTTTTAGGTATGCTTATAAATACCCCAGCATCACTGCCGAGAGGAGTGAACCCCAAGGATCGCAATTTTTCCTTGGAGTCCTCTCTCCATGCATGCGCTGCTTCTGGTAATCCGTACAATGCCTTGTTGAGCTTGCCAACTATGCCTGGCTTCTGGTATCCCTCTGGTAGGTGTATGTATATGTCGTGATCAATTTTGCCATGAAGGTATGCTGAGTCAATGTCCCAGGTGAACACATGCAAGTTCTTGAGGGTTGCGAGTGTGAGTAGTATCCGCAGGGATGAAATCTGAGAGACAGGTGTGAATGTATCACTTAAGGATATGTTTTCCATTTGCTGATCTCCTCTTACTACCCATCTAGAATGAAATCTTTGTCCTCTGCCCTCAAGGCTTTTTATGGTATTGACCCACATACCCAGTAGGATTTGAGCGTCATCAGGTACTTCTTTCTCATTGATTTCTGTCCACACATTTATCTCTTCAAGCTTTGACAGCTCATAATCCATGGCTTTGCTCCAGTGCTTTCTTTCTGGTGACTGTAAGGCTTCTTTGTGAGAATGCGGGATTTTTATGTCCTCACATCCATTCTCATTCGTGATCTTGGTTATCAGAATATGGTCAGTGCTATCTTGATTCTGTATGCGTTCCGATCTTCTTGATGCTTCTGTCCCCCAGACTTCAGCCGATGTCCTTCTTTTCTTTGTTCCATCTTCATCTGCCATCTGCTTTTCCTCAGTCAACTCTTTCCTCTCAGTTTCTTTTCCTTCTTTGTTGTTTTCCTGCCCTGCTTCAATGAAATTTGTGCCTGAATTGCTTTGCTCCCCTGTGTTGCATCTATGGTGAGCACCTTCAGAAAAAATTGCGTTGTGTGATCGCAGTTTCTTCTTATCACTGTCGACCACAACATATATTGAGTCACCTTCGAATCTGATCAACCAGCATTCTTTTGCTTTGTCTTCTAGTTTGGTACGTGTCTCATCTGGTATCTTGATAAAGCATTTAGACCCAAATACTCTTAGGTGACTTATGGAAGGTGCTTCCCCAAAGACCCTTTCGTATGGCGTGATGTTGCCTGGTAATGTACTGGTAGGACACCTATTCCAAATATAGACCTGGGTGGATATCGCCTCCCCCCAGAGATCTTTTCCCAGTTGTGAGTCCTTTAACATAGTCCTAGCACCTTCAATGATCACTCAGTTTCTTTGTTCAGCTCTTCCATTCAACTCCAGTGTGTGAGGAACGGAGGTGACCAATCGTATCCCTCGGTCCTGGTGAAGTTTTCCTACTGTAAGGGCAACCCCTGTAGTGTTTGCCAAGGTTACCAAAGTCATGCAACCAAAGCTAGCAAGGGGAAAACCTAAGTTTATTAGACCATGTACATAGAACTGGAGCCTCACCTTGCAAGGGGGGAAACCTAAGAGAAAAACTTAGGGACCCTTGCTAGTGAGCTATGCAATATATATACTTGTCATCTGGCTTCTACTTCCTCAGCATACCTTACCCCTCAATTGGGCCTCAAGGTATGCTGGCCCCACAACTTGTATCTGACATTCCAGCATTCAGGCCAATACCTCAGCTACTCAGTTTGGTATGTCATGCGGTTGGACCAAGCAGCTGTTGCCATTCTTATCATATGTACATTCAGTTCAGCTCAGTCACCATTGGTATAGGTGAATTGGTTGGGTATCAGTTTGGGTCATGGAATGGGTGGTCCCCTGACACCAATGATCTCAAATTGAAATGACACATTGTCTCCCAGCACCACAACACCCAAGTAGTGGGACATGTAGGAAGGTGGAAGACCCTTGAGCTTGTATCACAGAACTTCTGGTGACCACAGATGTCTTGGTATGTCAGTCAATACATCAAAACCTGCCCACTCTGTATCTGGACCAAGACCCAAAGGCAGCTGCCAAAGGGAGAACTTGAACTGCTGCCCATCCCTGAGTCTTGGTGGGATACAATCAGCATGGATTTCATAGTGGTGCTCACCCAATCCCATGGCTATGATGTGGTGATGAATGCGGTCAACTCGGTCAGCAAAAGGGCACATTTCCTCCCCATGAACACAACCATTACTGTGCTTGGCATGGCTCAGCTCTACCTCACCCACCTATGGAAATTGCATGGGCTCCCAAGGCAAGTCATATCTGACCAGGGTCCACAGTTCATTGCAGAGTTCACCTGCAAGCTCTATCAGCTCCTCAGGATCAAGCTTATGGCCACAACAGCATACCACCCTCAGGTGGACAGGCAAATTAAGAGAGGTGTTGGCCAGGATATAATAGGAATGAAAATTGATATGATATTGAATAAGAATAAAAGCTGAAACCACTGTTAACTTAACATGGGATAGAAGGTGAATACTGAGGACACTGTTAACTCAGGCTAGTAAGAAGAGATTTATAGCATAACTAGGTTATAGTTATGGGCCAAGCTAAAACCAACTGAACTTATTACTAGTAGGTTACATGGCTATATACTATAGACAGGGGCTAGGGGTAAAGGCTCAGCTGGCCTACTACTAGCATGTTCTATTCCAATGACACATGAAATGCATCATTGATGATGTGCAGGTGTAATCCATGAGTGTGATCTGTGAGTGTGATCTGTGAGTGTGATGCATGAGTGTGACACATGGGTGTGACACATGAGTGTGATGCACGAGTGTGATCCATGAGTGTGATGTGCAAGTGTGATGTGTAAATATCATGTGAAATGGCAGTGATATAGGATGGGATAATGATGTGAGTGCGGTGAGAAATCTGTGCAATAGAATATTTAGTGTTTCTTAACAAAACAGAGTGTGTAAACCAAGAAATGGAATAGTACCTTTGGCTGTTCATCAATGAGTGATAGGATGACTGGGATGACCTGCTCCCATTGGCCAAGTTCCAGTACAACAACCACATACACTTGGCCACTCAGCAAACCCCAGTCATGCTAGACACAGGGAGACACCCACGCATGGGCTTTGAACCTGGAGAGCCCAAATCCTGAACCAAGATGGTGAACAAATTCAAAGACAGGATGGTGAAGTCATTGAAGAAAGCAAAGTCAGCCTTGGCCAAAGCAAAGGATGACATGGCTTGGTGCTACAACCAACACTGCATCCCAGCCCATGAGTATCATGTAGGTGACCAAGTCTTCCTTGACAGATCTGACATTCACACCACCCAACCCTCCTGGAAGCTTGGTCATTGCTACCTCAGGCCTTATGTCATACAGGGCTGAGTAGGGAAGCACTTGTACAAGCTCCAACTCCCCCCATCCATGTTCTGGCTTCATCCAGTCCTCAACATGGTCAAACTACTCCCAGCCATCAAAGACCTGATACCTGGCCAAAGAGCTGAGCCACCCCCACTGCCTGAACTGGTAGATGGAGAGGAGCACTATGTGGTCAAGAGGGTATTGGACAGTCAGTGATAAGAGTTTGACTCTACTTCCTGGTGAAGTGGGAGGGGTATATATATGAGGAGAACACTTAGGTAGCAGAGGAGGACATGGCAGCACTGGCAAAGGTATAAGAGTTCTATCACTCACACCCAGGAGCACCCCAAAGGATTCAATCAATGGCCTTTGAATCAATCATGGCACATGCTTTGAGGATGCAGCACTCTAGAAGCGAGGGTTATGTCAGGGGACCACCTGTTTCATGACCCAAACTAATGCTGAACTGATTTTCCTATACCAATGGTAACTGAGCCAAACTGAGTGTACATATGATAAGAGCTACAACAGCTGCTCAGTCCAACTGCATGATGTACTAAACCAAGCAGCTGAGACATTGGTTCAAGTACTACAGGGGTTGCCCTTACACTCAGTAGAGGAGTACATCAACCAATTTGTGGAGCTTATAGACCTGGCTGAATACCATAACAACAAAATGACAGTGATTAAGTTTCGGAAAGGTCTAGAACTGAGGATACACACCAAAGTGGCCCCGTTAGGTGAAGGGGCACCAGACCTTGATAACCCAGAAGAGTGGTATGAAGCAGCTTGGAAAGTAGCTCAGAACCTAGAGGCAAATGAGGCCTTCATGGAAGCTAACAAGACTAGCTCTCAGCTGACCCCTCAGCCCCCCATCACCCTCCTGAGAACCTCCCTTGGAATCCCAAAGCCTGCTGGGACTATCATGTGAAACCTTGGCCCCCCTTGGTTCACACTGGTGCTTAAACCCTCAGCACTGAAAGAAAGAGCCACTCCAATGGAAGTGGACCAAACCCAAGCAAGGAATCACCCATCTGGGGTCTGCTACAGGTGCAAGGAGACAGGACATCTTGCCTGAGAATGCCCCTTGTCCTTTAACATTAGGACCATGAGTGTAGAGGAGAAAATAGAGCTGCTACCAGAGTTACTGGAGTTAGCTGACCTCTTGGGAACTCCCCCACCCAAGACTGAGACCAAGATGGAAGTTGAGGTTGAAGAGATACCAAAGGGAGAAGAAAAGGGTTTTGGGACCTGCAGTGGGTGAATCATGTGCCCCCACTGCCTGTACATAATTGGTTTGCTGTTCTGGAATCTGAGAATGAAACAACCTCCATTCCAACCCCCCAGTCTGAGCAACCTGAAATGTTATAAATAAAGGGAAAAAGAATATCTCTGAAATATGGGTATATAGAAAAAACACAAAAATTAGATATAACATCGTAACTAGCACAAAAACACCAGGTATATGCATGGTATATCAAAGATAATAACTATACAAAAATATCACAAAAAGAATCACATCATTAGCTACATTACCCATTGTTCTACGATTATTTTACTTGTATTCTGGACATGAGACTTGATTCCTGGCACTTTAGCACCCCAGTGGCTAAGTGATCAGAAGATATGGAATGGAGATAAGGAATGGTACAGGGACATATGGGATACTAGACAGAGCAGGAATTCATTGGAAGTATACTAAGAATAGAACAGAAAAGGTCTGAGACAGACAGGAGCTCAGGGAGAGCCCAGACAACTGCACATATGCTATCACCAGAAGTCACTGATCATTTGGCACTTCTCATGGCATGCTACTGATATAGTTTAGTATGAGGGATAAGAGAGGATCAAAGGAAGAAGGTCTAAGAACAATTTCCAATGGTTTTTCTTATTTCCAATAGCCCGGCAATAGTATATGCAACTCCCTATCTTCATACAGAGTGGAAATCTGCCACTTCTGACCAAATGTAGTTACATTTCCTTTTTCTCTTCATCACCAGCTAGGGATCTATCTTTTGTAAGTACTACCAATCTCATAGGTAGTACTGCAGCAAACAATTCACTATCAATTGTTTTCTCCTTGTTCTGTTTAGTACTTAGCTCATAACCTCAATTTGGAAACATCACTCAGATTCATCATTTGAGTTCTGAATATCATCCAGATAGGCTCTACATATATAGTATTGTTTTCTCACAATGTTTGGAGCACCAGAAACTGTTCCTTCAATTTCTATTGAATTTATAGTGTTCCCAGAAAACAGTCCCAAGCTCTCAGTACTAGCGCTAAAGTGCTGGATTGACCCAAAAACCTCCAGAACTCTTGTTACCAGAACAACAAGAAACTTTCAAGTAATACAAGTTGTTCTAAATAGTTCTAGTAGTGGAGGATCACCCTGAGTTGTCTATCCCTACATCTATACACACCTTAACATGAAATAGTCGCACAAAAAACTGAACCAACCCCAAAATTGCCTCAGGTATGGCTTTGGCAATGGGAGAAACAACTCCAAGAGATACATGATAGCAGCTGCCCCAAGCCTGAAGTCCCTGGTGATCAAGGTAGAGATTCAGATGACAGACACTGCAGAAGTCAAATTGGGACCAGCTCTTGTAGACTGTGGAGCCACCAGCCAAATGATGAACCAAGCCTATGTGGAATGTCACTGCCTCACCACCCGGAAGCTCCAGAGACAAATACCAGTCTACAATATAGATGGATCTCCTAACAAAGCTGGATCTATTCAGGAGATTGTAGATGTGATCCTTTGGGTGGATGGGCACACAGAACGGACCACATTTGCAGTCACCAACTTTGGTCAAGCAAGACATTATCCTCAGATTCACCTGGCTTGAGGAGTATAACCCAGAGATTGACTGGCAGACCTGAAATATCAAAATGAGTTGCTGTCCAACTAAGTGTCACACATGCCAAACCAAAATTT
>QFEC01074287.1:0-23387 GCA_003316585.1 Gomphus bonarii | reverse complement strand
CGAAGGGTCCAACACCCACCTGCCGGCCAGCCTCCCTTGCATCTCTTGCCTGCTCATTGAGCCAGGTGTTGTGGGCATTGTGGACCATCGCCTGCTTCTGTCAACACTGCTTCTTTGCCTCATCTGCTAGGAATAGCTCCTGACATTGTTTCTGCTCCACCTCTTTGGCTTCGCGGAGCTCCCTTGCCCAGAGTTCTTCTGGGGAGACCACCTCTGTATCAGTATCTTGGTCCCCTACCAGACCACTAGCCTCCGCAAGGCATGCAGCCTCATGGGCTGCCCACTCCTCTGCCTTGCGCTTTTTGAGACACACCCGCTCTGCCTCCTCTTCTGCCCTCCACTCCTCCTCCGCTTTTTTCAGGCGCTCCGCCTCCTCCACCTTCCACTCCTCCTCTGCCCTTCTTAGGCGTTTGGCCTCTTCCTCTGCTTTTCTTTGGTGTTCAGCCTCCGCCTCCACCTCTGCCACCTTCTTCGCCACCCCCGTGTTGAATTGCTCCATGAGCACGCAGATTTGGGTTGCAATTTGGTCTAAGTCGCTCATTGGTTGTGACAAGCGTACTTGAACAAATCCAGAAATGCCACATCCTTATATACCTGCTCCAACCAAGCGCTAACCTGCTTTCCCATGGCAACTTCTGTCTTAATGACCGCGGCCTCAAGGCTCAGCATTTAATGGGGAGGTACTGTTAGATCCTAGGCTCCCTCTGACAAATCTCCGCCCTAGCGCCCATTTATCATTCATCTCCACGCTCCTCCAGATCAATCTCAGCCCTCTAGACAGATCTCGATCCTCCACCGGACTCCACACCATGGACAACCTCCACGTGACCTCCAGATACTTCACACTCCATCTCCATCTTTTCTCCCACGTCATCAGTCCAATACATGGACCTCTACATCACTCCTTCTATTACCTTCCACATCATCTTCTAGTATGTTCTATAGTTCCACATGACTCCATCTCTCATTTAGCACCCCTGCATCCCAGTATAGTAACTCCTCCGCATTCGGACAACCCTGCTCCATATTAATCTCACACTCCAAATGTATTTAAACCTCCATGTATTTGTAGCTAGTTCCCTAGTTCGAATATCAATTTAGTCTTACCTCGCTACCTCCACTCTCACTCCGTAAACTCTGCTCTGCAACTCTGTAAATTCAAGGACAAGACGATGCAAGAGGGCACAACACATAAGTTGAAGCCAAGTTCTCTCAACTCCGCACCCTGGCTTGAATCGATCATTCGACCACTCTGGACCCTCCAGACAAGACGTCTCTGACTCCAGACTTAACAGATCAGCAGTGCCTTTGAGGTATTTGAGCACATGCTGTATAGTCTTCCAATAGCCTAGACCAGGATTTGAGTTGTAACTGGCCAAGTTCACCCACAGCATGTGCAAGATCTGGTCTGGTCCCAACAGCAAGGTAATTCCAGCTTCCAACTGCAGCAAGATATGGGATGTCCTTCATTGCCACTTTCTCATCATCAGACTGTGGGCAGAGATCTTTGAAGAGACAACAGCCTGGATTAAGAGGTGTGACAACTGGTTTGAAATTCTCCATATTGAATTGCTTGAGGACATCCAGAATGTACTTGTGCTAGTTGATGTGCAGTGTCTGTTTGGCTCTGTCTCTGTGAATTTCAAGTTCAACAATGTATCATGCAGGTCCCATATCTTTCATCTTAAAGTGTTGTGCAAGCTCAGCCTTGATTTTGTCAAGATGTGTTTGACTGTTACAGGCCATGAGCTGATCATCAACATAGACTGGGATGTAGACTTTGATGGGGCCTTGCTGGTACATGTAAAGACAGGAATTGACCTTGGATCTGCTGAATTTGATCTGGTGAAATGCCTGGTCCAACTTGGCATGCCATCTGTTTGCTCCCTGGCTGGTCCCATAGATGGCTTTGTTGAGTCTTCCAACCTTGTCTCCCTGCCTGTATCCATCTGGAAGTTCAATGTAGACCTCTTCTTTGATATCACCATTGAGATAGGCAGATTTGAAGAATCTTTTGTCTAAGAAAAAATGACAGAAAATCTTGTTTAGTAGTCACTTTTGAGTAGAGAATTTTAGCCTGGTATAACTCTGGGAAATGAAAGGTGGATTACCATTTTCATTCAAGTTTGTAAGTAAATTGTCAGTATTTGGATAACATTCTTGGCCTAGATTTTTCCATGCAAAAGTGATCACTGTACATGATTTTCCTTGGTCAGACAATCTGTTTATGCCTGCTGTGGGCCCTAACCTTTGATAGCACTAAGAGCGAGCTGTGAGCGATTGTTGCATGTAGACGACGGTACCTGCACTGATATAAAGACCGAATGATTTTCCGTTGAGCTTGAGGAGTAGGAACTGTTGACCAGCGAGTAAATGGCGTGACAGAGTGGCAAATGTCTAATTTTGGAGCGTGGCGCCTACACGAGCCCTGCTAAGGTTTTTTATCGACATGGCCTCGGACGAAGGGCAGACCACAATCCCTATCCCTTCCCCATCATTCGATGCTTATCAATTGTTACTCCAGTCCGCTGCCGTATCAGCGACGAAATGCTCTACGGGATTACCCAAAGACCTCTCCTATCACAGATCACTGGATAGAAATTTTGGAAAACGTTTAGATGCATGTTCTAATCGGATTTTGGCTATTACTTCACAATTGCTGGATTATGCGGAAGCAGGTGTCCTAGCTGAAAGTGGGCCGACCACAGGATTGGGCAAGGGCAAGGGGAAAGGCCGTCTGGAGAATGAAGAGGACATTGTGGATGGATTTCACTCGCTCATAGTTGATGTCATGGACCAGCTACTGGAACGGACAGTGAGTCTCTTATTATTTGAATGATGGGCTTACAATCAAGACTTTGTCATAAGGATATCTGCTTAGATGTACTTTCGGGGCGGATCAAACCTCCTGCGATTCCCATTAATCCCCAAGTACAAGAGCATACCACTAAGGTGATTCTTTTCGGTTTCTAATTTTTGATAGGTCACTTCAATCAATCGTCCCTCAGGTCATGATAGCCCCACGTGGACGACTCGATCCCTCCCTGGCACATGCATCACATCTGCCGAAGCCCCAGCTCCTCTTTCGTTCCCCAGTAGACAACAAAAATACAGCCACCCCATGGCGTCCCCAAATTAAACAGAAACGCCATCCTGTTGTTCCTATGGGTCAAACTCTGAGCGAGGCAAGTTCTGTTTCAAGGTATGTTCTTCTCATGGTTGTGAACCTCATCTCATAAGTAACTAGTCCACACCCATATCAATACGAGATAACACATCTCGCGCCACCAACCCATTTTTTCAGTCCTCCCGCGTCGCCAATACCACCAGATCCTCTTATATCTTCTTCGCCCGTCACATACATCTCACACGTATCCCAACTTCTCGCCCTTATCGAAACCCTGAAGCAAACAAATGAGATTGCAGTTGACTTGGAACACCATTCGTATCGGTCTTTTGCTGGATTCGTGTGTCTCATGCAAATATCCACACGTACCCAGGACTGGATTGTAGATTGTTTAGACCCCGAGATCAGAGCAGAGTTGGAGTGTCTTGATGAGATTTTTGAGAACCCTGCAATTGTCAAGGTGGGCTCAGCCTGCACATACGCGAACCTCACTCTGTTCATATCGCATAGGTATTCCATGGCGCGGAGAGTGACATCATCTGGTTGCAACAGGATTTCAACCTATATGTTGTCAACCTTTTTGATACATATCATGCCACTAAGGTTTTAGGTTTGTCGTTTTCTTCTCCTGCAACCCGTATTCTGATCTGATCCCAGACTTTCCCAAACACTCGCTGGCCGCGCTACTTGAGATGTTTTGCGACTTCACTCCTGATAAGCGGTATCAACTGGCAGATTGGCGCATTCGACCACTTCCTGATGAAATGCTTCTCTACGCCCAGTCAGACACTCACTTCCTATTATATATATACGACCATCTACGCAACGCCCTTATCACTCCACGGTCGCCTCAACCGCAGTCCCAATCTCAAGCTCCACTCCTTGAGGTTCTCAAGCGTTCTTCAGACACAGCGCTGCGTATATATGTGCCCGAGATGTATGATGCGATTGGTGGGACCGGTGCTGGCGGGTGGGACAGTCTAAGCCGCAAATGGAACAAGAGTTCTGTTGTTGGAAGAGGTATACAAACTGCCGTGTTCAAGGCGGTGCACGCATGGCGAGATGGCGTTGCGCGTAGTGAAGACGAGAGTACTAGGTCTGTTGGTATCGGTCTCACCACTACATACTTTCTCATACTTTGACATAGATATGTATTGCCGAACCATTACTTATTTCACCTTTCGGAAAAGTCCCCTCAGGACCTTCCCGCCTTGTTGACAACTTTTCAGTCCGTCCCCCCTCTCGTACGGATACGATCGCTTGAACTGCTCGACGTCATCAAAGAAGCCGTACAGAGTGCTTCAACCCAACAGCATGCTATTAAACTTACCCCTACAATCGCCACAAAGATGGAAAATGAAGTGCGTATTGCAGGTGCAGGAAGCAAGGGAGGGTCAAGTTTATGGGATCCATTGAGACGTGAGTGATTTTCTTAATAACTGGGCGAACGAAAGCTCTTCATGCTTGTACTCATATAGCGCTTGGGGTCCAAGTCGCATCGACCAGCGCACTATTCGGTGCAACGCTACCTTTGAAATACTCAACTTCATCTAGCTCGTTATTAGGACCTTCCCAAGAAACCGTAAGTATTATGTTCCATAAACGACCATGTCTACAGCCCTTGTATGCACAGACTGCTACTAGCCCACACTATCGTGACGTTGTGGCTCGCATCCACAGCTCTCTTGTCCTTGCACCGTTACTTCCCAGTTCAACGGTAAGATGCGTTCATGCCTTTCTCTTTCTGCTCATTATAGTCCCGCAGGCTACTACCGTTCTGACATCACTGACCAACCCTAACATCAAGATGTCAGACAAAGACTCTAGCGCTGCCGCTCAAGCAGAGATCCCATATATACCACCCACCCAGCGCCAACCTGCACTTAAGGTAGATTCCAATTCAAATGACAGTATAGTCGTAGTCGGACAGCGACAGAAGAAGCGGAAGCGAAAAGACACGATGCATGAGATGCTAGATTTACCAGCGGGAACCGATTCCTTGGCGCCACAAGTTGAGGCTTTCGATTTTGCCGCTGAGCCGAATATTTTGGACGAGTTTGTCCCTACCCCCACACCTGCGAGAAAGAGACGTGAAAAAGGTGCGTTCCTAAAACCCACGCACATCATAACAGAAATTTACAGTTCCGCGTTTTAAAACAAGGGCCCAAGCCTGGCAACGTTCAGTATGGGAATTTTGGGGCCCCACCACGAAACATGAGCGAGATGAAACATGGAAACCAATCACACACGTTTCGGTGATAGGTGAACGCTTTAGAGTAATAAAAGCCACTTTTATATGTTTCGTTGAGCGCTGTAGTTCTTCGAGTTACCATACGTCGAGTGGCTAGCTATGTTTGCCATTGATTACTATTATAATTTAGATCCAGTATAGTTCCATATTCAGAATGCATGAACTGACCGTTGGGAGGTGCTGATCAAAATTCAGACCAATAATACATCCAAACCGATATCCTTTAGTATATCGGACAGTTGGATACGAAGTTGATTTAACTCTTCTACAGCAGACTTTTTAAGAAGCACCCGTGGTTCCTCCGTCGGCGTGTATATGTTCTTTCTCTCACATTCTGACCCACCAATACCGTGTGCGTCCACCCCTGCAGTAAGTGGATCATTGTTCAAAATCATCCCCTGATCCAGGTGGTCCCTCGCATGTTTCGCTGCCTCCAAATTAGGCTGCGCTAAGTCTTCCAAATTAATACGTCCAAGGCCGCCGATAACACCCCAAATTTCGGCCTTGCGCCTTTCGAGCACACCAGGGTCCGTGCCAGCCGATAACATCCCCAATGACAGAAACCCCATAACAGCATTCGCCGCACCCCTCAGCACGCCGATTTGCCTTCCTAAAGGCGCCCCAACTTGAGCAAAGCCTTCATCAAACCCCTTCTGCACCGCTGATTCTTTCCCTGCCGCGATGCCTTCACGATATCCAGCCTGGAGTGTCTGGTTAGTAAAAGTTTGCAGTTCTTACTGTGCAAGAGAATGTGAGCAAACAGTACACCGTCCTCACATTCGTGAAGTCCTCATCCAACTTGGACCACTCCCGATTCGGCACATCATTAGTTTCATTGCCCCATATCATATTGTCGTTCTCCTCCTCCACCAATAGCGTTTCTAGAGCAGGATTGTTGAATTGAGGTACCATGGCTTTAGTTGCCGGAAAGTGCTGCTGACTAACTAAGGTATCTGTCACCCGTGACACCTTACGTTCTTAGCCACCGTCTCATCACTATAATCTCCAAGTACTTTCTGTATCATCATGCCTCGTGCAGAAGGTAAGCCTACTATCTTCCTAATAACTGTGGTAATATTCAATCCTCTATTTTCCAGTTGGCACACCGAAATATGTTGCGAACAAGATGAAGTCTAAAGGGCTTCAACGTCTGCGATGGTACTGTCAAGTTTGCGAGAAACAATGTCGAGATGAGAATGGTTTCAAATGCCATGCTCAATCTGAATCCCACCTACGACAAATGCTTGTTGTTGGCGAGCACGCCGGGAAACACATCAGTGACTTTTCGGCACAGTTCCAATCCGAATTTGTTGCACTTTTGTCTCGAAGGTGAGCCTTGAAATACGACGTTCCGTGTCATAACGATGAAGAATGATATTTTTCTATTGTAGGTTTGGTACAAAACGTGTCAAAGCCAACAATGTCTACCAGGAGTACATCCAGGACAAACACCACTTGCATATGAATTCTACACGTTGGGTAACCCTCACTGAATTCGTCAAACATCTAGGAAGAACTGGAATTGCTAGAGTAGACGAGACCGAGAAGGGTTGGTTCATTGCTTGGATCGATAATAGTCCGAAGGCATTGGCAAAGCAGGTGTGTCTAATTGTTTTCAGTGATAGTATAGTTAACTGGGGTGTTTCACGTATAGGAAGCGGCCTTGAAGAAGGAGCGACTCACTATGTCTGACGAGCAGCGAGAACGAATCCTCATTGCTGAGCAGATAGAACGAGCAGCGGCAACATCATCTGACCCCACACATCCGGATAATTCGACGACTGCTGAAGGTCTGAAGCGTTCAGAGGGTGCTGAGAAAGTGGTGCTATCCCTTAGTGCAAAAACATCAACTTCCGAGCCTCAACCGTCAACCGATAGTAAGCCTGCCGTGGGCGCCGGGTTATTAAAGATGAATGGGCTCAAAACGACCTCGACCAATCCTTTAAAGCGGGCAAATGTCTTCAAATCTTCCGCACCTAGTTCTGCTCCTGGCTCCTCTGTGACCACAAACGACACAGGAAAGAAGCGGACGATGAGTGCGGTTGAGAGCTTAATCTATGAAGAACAGGAAAGGAAGAAGCGCAAAATGGAGCGGGACGTGAGTAGCTAGAGGCTCTGATGAATTTATCGTAGACACAACTGAATGCACCAACTGTATTTTGTCATCGAGACTAACGTCCAACGTAATTCTGCCTCGTTGCCACGCAAATGATACATAAAGATCTGAAGTTCCCTCTCCTCCCCCTCTAATCAATACCTAAACTTGATGTTAACCATTCCATAGAATGATATGTTACAGTGAATATTGACCCATCATGAGGATAGAAGAAAACGCCATAAACCAAAAGTGATATTAAGAAGGAAACCTATGACAATAGCCATTTGCATTCGTTTTCTGAAATTGTAGTAGAGTCAACTTTGAGTCCACCAGTTCAACCACGGAGATCACATACGAAAACACGACGCTAGGGAGACGTTCCATCTGCCGTCCATTGTCCCAAAATACGGGGGCGTGGGACTCCCAAAAGAAAAAGAAAGGCAATATCGGAAAGAAAAATCCAAAGAGGAGACCTTGTAAAACTGTAGACGATGTAGAAGGCGACGATTGAGAAAGTGCAGCTGAACCAGCTGTGTCTATTGAATCAATCCATTGTTCTTCGAGTGCACGTGCGTGTTCATCCACTGTTAAGGAAAGTCTAAGGTTATATCAAATAGAAGATCTACTACATACTAACATTCGTCACCATCAAGGTCGGCGTCGGGAAGGCCATTGGAGGATTCGCTATGAAATTGACGACGAATAGACGCTATATCCTCTTCCGAGAACCCAGCAGCTTGCAGTCGATCAAAACCACGCAAAGGTCGGATTTGAGTTGCCTCAAATGACCAGGGTCAGATGAGGAGTAAAAGATTCGGCAAATTTACGCAGCCTACCTGAATCGTGCCTCGGTCCTCTTCACCAACCTCCATTACGGGACCAACGGAACAATGCAGCCAGGTGGTCACATTAACTTGACCCGAAGGCTCCCTGGAGCCCGAGAGATCTTCTTTCGAGTGTGCTCGCCGCTGTCGCTCTTCCAAAGAGAGTATCCATGGATATAGTAGCGTTCCATCAGTCAGCAGTCTTCCGGAATGAATGAGCCTGAGTCGTCTATTGGCAACTTCAGTTCTTTGGCTACGTATCTGAACCAGCTACTTTAGTGACGCGGGACTTACAGTAACATTGGTTGTGCACACCTTGCTTTTGATGTCCCCTATGGAATCTTTCTCGTCAACAGACACGACCAAGTCTTCGACACCTTCTGTAAATCGTACAGCTAACTCTCGTCGCGTTGAGGGAGGCAATGGTGCTTCATATGTGGTATCGAGGTTCTCAGCTCTTCGTTTACCCTTGGCTTTCTCACTAAGTGGAAGCATGATGAATAGAGTGAGAAAATGGCGGAGATCGAATCCATTCAGTCAACACTACTCAAGTTATGTCAGACCACAATAGGCTGATGAGCAGTCAAGAAGGGGGTGACTTAGACACCATGCAGTTCACCAGAACACCTAGCCCTGACGATGGTGTGACGTCTACGGTTGTCAATGCAACTGCCAGGGATAGTGGTTTCTTTCCTTACAACGAAGAGAAGACAATGCAAAGCGTACACGGTTCCTGATCTTACTTATGTTGATTTACTAAGAATTGTAACCCGTAGATTGGAGAAAAGTATTGTGCACATCGACGAGACTCGATTGATGGAGTTAGACCATCTCTGTCGAATTCCCCACCTCTGGCCCCATCGTCCATACCAAGGGCGTCTCATTTACCCAAGGATTCTTTTGGTAACATGACCCTTCCTTCAAACACATTGACCTCAGCTTCTGCCGGCATATTTTCACAAACCTCATCCATCGCGGAATTTATCACTCCTCATGACGGCCCAATACTTGAAGTGGATGAAGACAATGAAGAAAGAACTGAAAATCACATACCCGGGTCAGCACGTGGGGCAATTACTAGATTAGTAACCAACATTCCATCTGATATTCATGATTTGGCAGATACAGGTCTTTCGAACGAACTAAGATCTCTTTATGAATCCTTACAAAAGTGTATGAATCTTCGAGACAAGTATATCAGGGTTTCGCAACAGAGACTTGGCGACAATCCCCGAGATCATGATGGCGTCTTTTTCGGATTCAAGGGCAACGCAGGTGATGTGTCTGGGATAAAACCGGATGCATCACCTGCATCGATACGGACAGCTTCTGAAGACAATTTGTCAGTGTGGAAAATCTATCCACGCCCACCGCCACCACATTGGCGCTACAAGGATCAGCTTCAATCTACTGGGGAAGGAGACCTTGAAGAACAATTTGACTTTTCAAAGTGCCAAATACCTGAACTTCACTCATGGGAATACAAACTTGACGAGAAGGGTGTATTTCAGGTTTATTCCGATTCACAACTGGACTCTAAGGGTGACTTTAATGCTATGAAAGTGTATCCCATTTGTGTTCAACTCATGGACATATAGATGCTGCTGGCTCAAGGGCACCTCTTTTTGTTATTCCCACCATCCGCGAATATTTTGTAGACCTCGATTACATCCTAAGTGTTATCGCTGATGGTCCTACCAAAAGCTTTGCTTTTCGCAGACTCAAGTATTTGATCAGCAAATGGACAATGTATAGTTTGCTGAATGAATTCCAGGAGATGGCGGATATGAAAGTAACTTGCACTACATTTTTCATGGTGTATCTCACTGATCATTTACGCTAGAGAGTTCCCCATCGGTCCGTTTATTTGGACTTGATACGGTACTAAATTAATTCCTCACTATCCCAATGTTTAGAGATTTCTACAATGTACGGAAAGTGGATACTCATGTACATCATTCCAGCTGCATGAACCAAAAGCACCTTCTCCGGTTCATTAAATCAAAAATGCGAAGAAGTCCAAACGTGCGCTACCTGTCGTCAATTGGTCGCTAATTTCATAAACCGTCTCGCAGGATGTTGTCATTTTCCGTGATGGTGCTGAGCTCACCTTGGCACAAGTATTCCAGTCTCTCAATCTCACCGCATATGACTTATCCATCGACACTCTCGATATGCATGCCCATCAAGATTCGTTCCATAGGTTTGACAAATTCAATCTCAAATACAATCCCATTGGAGAATCTAGATTGCGAGAAATCTTTCTCAAGACCGACAACTTCATTCAAGGTCGTTACCTTGCTGAACTAACTAAAGGTTGGTTGTTACATTGCCGCATCTATCCAAGCAGCTTTAACTCTTGGTGTAGAAGTTATGATGGACCTTGAGCAGAGCAAATACCAGGTTAGCCCTCTTGATATTGAGTTCTAGTTCTGATTTACCTCAATCCGTATGCAAGAATTGCGAATGGAGAATTAGCATATACGGTCGTTCTGTTGACGAATGGGACAAATTAGCAAAATGGATCGTCAATAACAATTTATACTCACCCAACGTGCGGTGGTTGATTCAGGTACCACGATTATATGACGTCTATAAAGCGAGCGGACTAGTCAAAAATTTCGAAGATATTATTCGCAGTATGTATTTGATATGCTGCGCACAACTACTACCCGTTCTTATGACTAGATGTCTTTCAACCTCTCTTTGAGGTCACAAAGGATCCATCAACGCATCCCGAGCTGCACGTTTTCTTGCAGCGTGTCGTCGGTTTTGACACAGTGGACGATGAATCCAAGACAGAAAGACGCATCCATCGCAAATATCCATACCCGCGGGTCTGGGATGCTCCACAATCTCCACCATATTCGTACTGGTGTGTAATTTGGTTAGAGTACGCATTCCCTGAATATAGTTAATGTGAAATAAGGGTCTATTACATGTTTGCTAACATGGCGAGTCTCAACAATTGGAGAAGAGCACGAGGATTCAGTACGTCAGCTGTAAACCTCAAAATCCAAATGTCTTAGTTTAATGCACAGATACTTTCGTACTTAGACCACATTCAGGAGAGGCAGGAGACACTGATCATGTATGTCGTATTTCATCCTTTTGGTCCGCTGATCTCGTCCTACCTCATGTTTTCCAGTTGACTTCCGCGTTTCTTACGTCACATTCCATTTCTCATGGTATTCTCCTCCGGAAAGTACCTGCGCTTCAATATCTATTTTATCTCAAGCAAATTGGCTTGGCCATGAGCCCTTTAAGCAATAACGCGTTGTTTCTTGCTTATGAGCGGAACCCTCTCATAGATTTTTTCAAGGCTGGACTGAATGTTAGTCTGAGTACGGATGATCCATTACAATTTCATTTCACGAAGGCCAGTATTCAAACCGAGCTTACCCGACCTTCTTGTCTTACTTTATGATCAGGAACCACTTTTAGAAGAATATAGCGTTGCTGCCCACGTGAGTGGAAATCGTGTGTCCAGAGCGCGAGAGAATTGAACAGCAAACTCTTAAGATATACAAGCTATCACAGAGTTCGTTGGCAGAACTAGCAAGGAATTCTGTGATTCAAAGTGGATTTGAGATGGAAATCAAGCGTCACTGGTTGGGGCAGTTGTGGTATTTACCTGGGGCTGCCGGGAACGATATCAACAAGGTGAGGTGACCCAAGTTCTATTGTCTCAGATCCGATTGATCCTTTGTGTTTAGACGAACGTCCCGGATATCAGACTAAAGTTTCGTCACGAAACACTGATAGAAGAACTTGCAATGATTCGAGAGAACCAGCTTGATGTGGGAAGTAACGCTTGTTCTACTTTGCACAGTCCAGAGGCAGTCGCTGCACGAGCCATGGCCCAGAATAACTTGTCCAAGGAATCAATGGTATAGGCACAAACCCATCCTATCCTCTCTATTTAAAATTGGTCGAGAAGACCAGGTGATCATTGGAAATCGGTATTAGAGTTTTCCTTTGACGCCGGTCCTAAAGATACCCCCGGTAACGGTCCCGTCTCTAACTTGTGCTAGCCATTCCAGAATGGCGTCATTAACATCATCGTATTTCTTACGGAAGTTAGAAGATTTTGTACGTATTTATGATTCAAGTTACTCACCCCGGTGAAATTGTGATTTGCACCTTCTATCATGTGCAATGTGTGAGTCCCGGGACATCGTGTGGACAGGGCTCGTGCATAGATGAGCGCATCAAACCTATAAGAGCTATGCTATCCTTGCTAAAGGATAGCTAGGAAGTCTCAACTCACGGCGGTACCATTTCATCTGCGAGACCATGGATAGTTAAGACGTGCGTGCGTTGGGGAAATTGATCCCACACAAAACTTGTGTCCCACATAGCAAATCGCTCCACGTCTCCCGCATAAATTTTACCTATCTTCTCTTTACCTGCAACTGTCACTTTCCACTCATAATAGCCTTGTTTGTCTATGACAGGCTGGTAAAGTGCATGACGTTCTGCATTAATGGCATGGAGACGAGTAAGAGGATCAGAATAATGACTATCCACGTACGACGGATACGCTGACATAAAAGAATTGTCATATTGAGAAAACTCAGAGAGAATTTTTCCATGGTATTCTCACCTCCATACGGTATCGTCCGGACACGTTGACAAAGGCAGATATGCTCCAGCCTTCTGGGGTCGTATAAATCCATTTGTACGCCACTATGGACCCTCGAGAATGACCGATGACCATATCGATCGAATATCCCAGCTGCGATGTCAAAAACGCAACCACGGCACAAAGATCTTGTAAGTCGTCTTCAAATGCTGACATATTCCAATTTCCTGGCGTCTCGTGATTCCCACTGGAAAATCCAGCGATGTATATTAAAATAAGGATGGATTTCATACATACCGAAAATCAAATCTGAATGAATCCATTGGGAGAAGCTTTGCGAGACGTTTTTGAAATAGATAATCTTTATGACTTGACATGTACTTGGTCAATGATGGAATTCCCTCGGGTGAGAAAAATACACATGCACCCCAAAACGCCATGCAGGATCTAATTAGGGTAAGATTCGATTCGTCGTTCAAATAAACGACGAACCAGAGCAACCTTCCTACCGTGGGTTGGTAAATCTGGTTCCACCTGCTCGAGATCCCCAGCTATGTTGCAGCCAGGCTCTTGGGGGTGTGAAATGTAGTATCTTGTCATCTTTTTAGAGGACATGGTGGATAAGATGTGGACAAGAAAATCTGCACTTACCACCATCAGTCCACGGCTTTCAAATACCCGGAATCACGGGAAAAGCTATATCATGTGATTACTTTTGCAGTTCTCTTTCAATGTCACAATAGATCGGCATTGTCACTGAGTCACACTACTTATGTAAATTCTCATCTGTTTGCAACAAGCCATTACTTTCGCTCAAACCAAACAGTTTTTTTCTGCGGTCCTTGATCAGCGCCACCGAAATTTAACATCATGGGATGTTTTCTGGTGATCAAAAGCTTACTGTCAAATGGAATTACATAGGGCTGGCAACCCGAACAGGATTCGAACACATTCAGCCGACTTCGGAAATCAGATCAGCGTTCTTCTGTCATTCTAACTCTGATATGTGTCATCCTCTCGAATTGCGGTATTAACGGCTGGCCAGCTGTATGTTTCAGCATCATATGCCACAGGACCCAACGCCACCTAGCTAAGACATTCCAAGCACCTCTGTCGGCTTTGTATGAGTAGTCTCAAGATGTTCTCTACCAAGACTATTATATAAAATAGCACAGGTCTCTGACCATGCTGTCATGGCCCCCGCTAGACCTGCGAAGAGGGAATATGGAGAGTCCGATTTTCCATAGCCCTCCATATTACCAATCGGAGGTAAATTGGTTGCATGCAGAAGAAAGGCGAGTGCTTGACGAAGATATTGATCCCTAAGCATGCAATCGGCTGGAGATCCCGATGCTGCAGATCGGTCACCTTTTCTCGGGTTCTGCACGAACCTGTGAGAGGGGTAACCAAGGCCAGGCATTTCCTGTGATGCCGTGGCGCAAAGAAATGCCTTTGGAAAGTAGTCCTTCTTTCCATACCCTGTCACTCAACCTGCTTTCGATCGAGTCAAGTACGGGCACAAGCTGATCTCAAAACCGCAATGAGCAAGAGTGTCCCAGGAGCACCGTGACATAGTTGTACGAGCTCTCCATAGCCGTGATAGCGTCTTGGAAGAGAGGACCCTCAGCATCCACCTGATCTAGGAGTGCATATGCAGCTGGAAGAAGCTCATCCATCATAGGATCTCGAATCTCCTCCGGAAGTTGAAAGAGAATGGTCAAAATGCCCGCTGAGACGGAGAATGGGTGAGTCTACTATTATACTGCAATTTACCATGATCAAACAACGAACCGACCCCATGTATCCTGTGAGTGAATAGACAAAAATTATTAAAACAGAAAAAAAAAAGAAAATCAAATCTCTGACGCTCCCAGATAGTACTTTCCGTGCCACGCCCGCGTTAGAGGGATCCCAGGGCCATGTACAACAGCGTAATCTTCAGCCCCTTTTCTCCCCTGTTCGATAATACGTACACCGAGTGCCCCATTTCTGCTTAATGATGTGACAGAATGAGATGTACCTAACCGATTTGCAGAAATAAGACAAGCTAAGAGACCCGCATTGCCGTAGAGTACCTCATGCGCCGCATCAGGGGACGCTGATACCGACAAGGCAGCTTGTAAGGGTACAATGAGATCTTTGGGAGGATCTTGCTTCTGAATATGAAGGTGCGTAAGTTTTGATTATCGGATCAAGGGTAAGGCGTAAACAGTGACCAGAGAATTCAACAAGGCTACAGCGTGTGGTCCGTGCTGAGCATGTACTGGTGATACTCTGCTCGGATCGACCTGTGTCGGTGGTGGGTCTTGGAAGCGAAAGACTTGGACTGTGGGAGGAGCTGGAGAAAGTGCGGTGGATTGGATATTCAACCGTAAATACATTAACATAATGGAAATATTTCATGAGAACATTTAATAAAGGTCTTTGTTGAGATCACCTACCAGCTATGCCAGTGTGGATGTGTTATCACGGAGGGTGTCCGCTCCATTCTTGCGTATGAAGTCGAGAGAGGTGTGAAGAGCGGTTTGAAGAGCTTGGAGGGTGCTCGTGTCGAGGGGGGGAAGAGGTAGAGTGTTTATAAGGTAACGCTTGGCGTCAGACATGCAAAGACTGGGATGGGGTGATAGTCAAGTTTAACTTCCAAGTTCGCATGCTCCACGAATAATAGCTCATCCAATTTGCTTGCAAAGAAATAGCTACCTACCTGCTACTGATCACAATTACGTTCTGAAATCAGCACGAACTCTAACAATGCTATAGATTCTCTGTCTTAGGCGTACTACTAATCCTGAGCTGTGCCGTAACGGTTGATTGCCCTTATCGCTTCTTGGCTTCACTTCAATTTTTGGTCTGCAAAAACTCGAATTTGACTTCGGCCTATAAGGCGATCAAAACGACTGTATCAGTCATACAACAAAACCAGAATATCCATCCATATTACTGGAAATCTAAATAAACCCAACATCACTTGAAGGTTACATCAGAGAGCAGTCCGAATTCTTTTTTCCTGAGTTCAATTCTGCAGCGAGCGCTGCGTCCTCCTCCGCAAGCAACAACTGCTCTCTCTCCGACAAGAGCTATTTTAATAAAAGATAAAGGAAAAAAAACAGCCAATCAGCGTCCCATTGTGGCAGAAATCATATAGGATAACTCACCCCTTTCTTAGCACGTTCACGCATGGCTCGCCGTCGAGACTCCTGCTCAGCCCTCGCACGTCTGAACGACGTCACGTCCAATACATTATGCGATCCCCAAAAGTAAATGAGACATTGAGGTCAAAGGCGTGTTGAGACATTTACAACCATGGTAAGCGGTAGGCGACGGGCAGGCAGATGTTTGCGTGAGAGCGACACCCATATTAGAAGCATATGTAGATGTAGATGAAATAGAGCTAGTGGGCGTTCGTATCTCACGCACAGGAGGAAATGAGAAGTCGCACCGGTCTGCCTTTGACTTGACAAATATGTTCGTGTTCTTGCCAGCTCCACCTGCGTCCGCATTTGCTAAATTCGTGGAGACTGAGGTGGTAACTGACTTTGATGCTGACGGTTTGGGGGTTCCAGTTGCCATGTTGCGCTTGAAAGCAGCCATTGCTGCGGCGCTGGCTGCTGATGTCTGATCAGCAATCTTTCTACTTGCTGTTGATGCAGGGAGCAGGGTTGACGACGACGACAAAGAACAAGCATGAGATGACGGAAATCGATGTGCGGCACAAAACTGTTTGGAACAGCTCTGACCATGGAGTGATACAAACATTGAGTATCAACACGCAGAGAACAGGCGCACATTCCAGCTCACGTTACATATGATAGGCGCAAAGAGCACCTTGCCACACTTGCCTCTAGCACACACAGGCATACTGCCCTGCTTTGACCGTTTCCCAGTAGTCACACTGCACTCCATTTCAATATGGTGTTCCATGCGCATGTTCGGGTCTTGATCTGGCGGAATCGCCACAGGGGTATTGCAAAGTGGGCCTGCGTACATTTCAAAATAAACATGGACGTTCAATACTTTCTGAATGAGACATACAAGCTGGCGCAATCCTGTCATGCTTTGTGGCGTCGTACTTGTCGCACGAGTGGGCGGTAGCCTTGTAGTGTTCCGCGCAAAAAGCGTGCGTACAATGATCACACCGGAAGGGGAGAAAGTCAACCATATAGCATTGGGAGGCGTGACACTGTTGGCCAATGAACAGAAGATGTGAGTTGTGCGGTGATTCAGTTGAGGACGACATTATAACTGCTAGTGGTGATCTTTGCGTTCTAAGTGGGTTGGTACCGATGAGGTCTCGCTGGATATATGCTGGGTGTATGGGAATACGAGAGATCTAGGAGGTCTTGTGATATTTGTAGGATGGCTGAGGGACGCGTCAGCGACTGAGATTGCACGAAAGATGTAGAACCTTATAGGTGTGAATAAGCAATCACGTGATAGAGCCATATTCTCATTTTGCTACCGTTTTCTGTTGCCAAAGCTGGTGCTTGGTAGGCACCCATATTAATTCTCAGCGTTCACTTTGGACACTCAATTTCATTCAAGTTAAGTGACTGGACATACGATAATAGTCCTGGTGGCGCTACGCATACCACGTGGCAACAGCCTGATCCGGACACCAATGACCTCATTCATCATAGACTCACACAAGACACGAAAGACGGCCAGTGAGTGGAAACCCGACGCCACCTTCTGTGCGTTTTGTCGAATAATCCAGGATGGAGCAAAGGCTTACAAAGTGTACGAGACTGAGAGCGTAATTGCTATCCTAGGTAAGTTCAGCTCAATGCTATGAACTACCACTGAATGTTCGCCTTTAAATTGATTCGCCCCAGATATACTACCAATACGTCCGGGTCACGTACTTGTCATACCCAAAGCACACTACCAAAGGCTTTCTGATCTCCCGCCGGACATCGCTCGCGATACAGGAGAAGCCATCTCTAAAGTCGCAAAGGCACTAACAAAAGGTTTGAATTACCCGTGTCATATGTCTATCTGTACACTACTCTGACAATTAGGAAGCAATGGACAACACTGGTCTGAACGTAGTCTGCAATCAAGAATATGCGCAGGCAGTCCCTCACGTAAGTCAACGTTCTGCTCTGCTCAATCCATCCTTGAACTCATAGGGATTGTGACCTGGAGGTGCATTACCACATTGTCCCCGCACCAACAACGACTTCGACACCGTCCACATTGCCATCGGCCCCACTCTCCAAGCGGGAGATGCATCGTCAAGAGTTTCTAGCGCGGAATGAACTAGACGAGGAGGAGGCCGAAGCGTTGTTCCGAAAGATCAGGAGCAAGCTATAATATTAGTTTCCCACAATATCAGCATCTTCACAAATATATCATGTCACTCATGATGCATTCATCGAATCCTCCCCGTCTTCGCCATTGTTCTGTGTGGCATTGGGAAGGATTTCCTACCTAACAAAGTTAGGTTGGGACTGCAGCCTGTTGATGACCGTATGGGTAAGAAGGGCGTCTGCGATAGTGAGCTAGTATGGGAAGTACTATATCCAGCATGGACAGTAAATCAACGACTAAGCCAGTTACGAAAACCATCCAAAAGTTGAATCCTCGCTTCTCGGTGGTAGGTGTGGTGGTAATCCGATGAGATTCCAGTGCATTGTCATTCAATGATCAATGCAGCAATACCTTGATATTTACGATAGCTGAAAAGAGATATGAATCTTGGACAACACTCGTATAGACGTCGGTTTTTCTTGAGCGGGCGTCTGAGTTCATATCGGTTCCAGAGCTACGTGACGTGGTAAATTTGTGCATAAGGTGCTGATAGGACAACTTAGGATAACTGGCATCTGATAACACCCGCCATCATCCTTATGAGGTCAGGATTCTGCACAGGATGTTGTATAACAATGCAGGCTACATTCCAGTGTTATTGATCTGAGAGACTTATACCCATCGACTAGAAATCGAGGCCTAGTAAGCCTTTTTTTAGAGTTTGGGAGGTGTTTGAACCCTTCGGAACTTCATGTCATGCAATTTATTTGCCTACGCGTGTCTGCGAGCGAGAGCCCAGTATGTCCGTAACCAACCGTAATGTCAGCTCAGATGATAACCTGTCCAAAGTTGAGCCGTCCTCACGTGATGAGGAGTCTACCTCATGAAAAAATTCTCAATATAAGATGAAATATGAAAGGAACTTGGACAGCCCTGATGATTTTTCTGAGAGAGAAATTCAATTTAAAGTGCTTGAAGTGCCTTGGCGCTTATGGTTCACTGTAACTATGGCGTAGCGGGAAGTCTAATGGAATAAGTCGCAACTAAACAGGGAGGCTCAGCTTCTCGTAGAAGATGATATATTATAGTCTAAGTACCTAAACAGGGACTAATGAAGAGTATTAGTCCTGGTAGTTTAAGCTATGAAAGATCGTACTCACGGCTCAGCTTCTGGTAGGAGATAAGCCGGTTCTTGGCGCTAAAGCGAAAATAACTAGCTGGCTGCTTAGTAATCCTGATGACTAATGTACGAGAGAGGGTATGAGTCATGGTCGCACAATTCCAACAAAGTCCTCTAGTCTAGTACATGTAGTGAAAAACGGTCCATATTTGATATGAGAAAGGATGCGCCCATGGATGCGCTGGGCCAGCAAATTGGGCAGGGAACACTTATAAACCTATCAATGATTTTTCTGACAGTACTCTAGTTGTGCTCGAAACTTAATTCTTTTCGGTTTGACTTAATAATTCACGGACCAACACTAAACGAAGAATAGAAAAATGACGGGAAAGCTCATCGACGGAAGTAATTTTTACAGAAACACATGCTCATCATGACAACAACTTTTGCCAAATAGTTACCTTGTATATAACTTTTCGCCGTTCCCTCTTCCATTGGTACTGCGTCAATAGGCACATTCAAGTATTCTTTCTTTTCATTGAAGTGGTATCAAGCATCGGAGACATTCGTCATACATGAATTTGAAATCAGGAATATATCCAAGCATAAATGGTAGTGACCCGTCCCAAAGAGAACGCTAAACGATGTCGTGGTGTCGTGTAGTGTCAAGCTAGCATCGAAAAAGTGACACAGTTGTCATGGCGTACAGGTAGATAGATATATACGAATGAAAAGTATTCCTCCACGATGAGGACGCCTCAGAGGTGTACAAGCTCGTTCCTTTTGAATGTAACAAGGAGAGTGGCCGAACGAGCGATGTCACTGTCGACGCTCTTTCGAGTATCGACCTCATCTCGCTGCCACATGACATGTTTCTCATCCCCGGCGGTTTGATCGTGGAAGAATCAAAGGAAAATTTTAGGCTCCGCGAATATTTTTCATGTGGCAAATTTCAGACTCCGATTTAATCTAATCAGGTTACCTAACTCTGCAGTAAATATCGTGCACAACGGCTCAGATTGGCCAACTGTAAAGGAGTTACTCTCCCCTGAGTAGTGATTGATTGGAATAGGTGTGTAGCATGTTTCCCTTTCTGGAAGTCTGAGAGCAATCCCAGACTCACCCGAATCGTGATATTATTATGTCTAGCGCCGTCGTCTGTTGTGGCTGATTTACATGTCAGCATGAGTACCTCTGAAAGCTCAATCACGTACAGACAATATGTTGGGGAGACTGACCTGCCAGCCATCATGCGACTAGTAGAAAGCGAGCTCAGCGAACCCTATGTCATCTACACATATCGACATTTTCTTCATAAGTGGTAAGTTTTCTCTTATCATCACTCACATCATGACACAAGCTACCATTTCAGGCCTCACTTGTCTTTCCTTGTGAGTCTTTTGTGGCATAAGACATTGTAGCTTACCGTGCACGGTTCAGGCCCTCGAATCAGTGTCCTTGCAACCCGTTGCTGTTATCGTGTGCAAACAAAGTCGACATCGTAACGGCAAGGAAAGAGGCTACATCGGCATGCTGAGTGTCCAGAGATCATGGAGAAATCGTGGCATAGGTAACTACTCCACCGAGATCTGTTACAATCTGCTATCTTGGTCCAAACACTTACATCCTAGCAAAGACTCTTGTCAATCTTTCCGTTGAAGCCATGTGTGCTCGGGACGTCGATGAGGTCTGTTTGGGACCATCTGCTTCCAAAAATTTCTCTTGGTTAATTTCTTATCAACCTCCAGGTCGTTCTCGAAACCGAATATGACAATTCCGCTGCGCTCGGCCTCTATGAAAGTCTCGGGTTTATTCGCGAAAAGAGACTCTTTCGATTTTACCTGAACGGAAAAGACGCGTTCAGACTTGTACTGGATTTTAAGTGTCTTCGGAGAAAGCACACAGGGGCAGAGGAGGTAGATAATAATGGCGCTGATTAGGAAGCAGGAAGTGTGCACCTGAGGCCAATATTTGAACTTCTTTCATGTGAGTGTCCCAGCTGTGTTTACCAATACGCCCTATTCTCGCTGATTCCAAAAGCTGGTGCCTTTTAGGTGGAATAAGATATTACAGGTTGGAGTGTTTCAATGTTGCCGCTGAAAAGCTATTCTTGCAAATGGCCTTAGGGTTTACTTTGATAATCATATAGCCCAATTCATCAGATCACTGAAATTCTGCACCATGAAGAATGAGTATTGCATATGACCAAAGAAGCTTAGGTTTTTAAAACCTTGCCATTTGGTAGGTGCTGGAACAGTTGATCCCTCCACCCTAGACTCCAAACCTTGAACACTTTTACCACTGTTTCTGCCTTCCCAGAGGTAATAAGCCTGACTATATGGCAGATATCAGCTGGGGAGAGTTTGACAGGATAATTACCAGAAGACTTGGGAAGGTAGGGAAATGTTTAGGACAAATTTTTGAGATGGTACTAATGCTGGAACTAGTAGAGGATGATATCTGACAAGTAGTTTGGCCAGAATTAAATCTAGAAATGAATATGTTGAGTTTATCAAAAAAGAGAGATCTTATGGAATAATATGGTTGAAGTTCTGGAGTTGTTGATGCTTGTTTGTACCATTTGAACTTTTTATATATGTCACATGATTTCTAGTCATGTGACATGAGCTAATATCTTATTAAAACCCTCCAATTCTGGCTTTTTTCACTCATTAGCTATTAGCAACAAAACTGTTCAAATGAGACCTAGGATATGAAATATTTCATATCTCAGGGGGTTCTACATAGATTTGCTGGATTCTTTATCTCTAAAATAGCTAGGATCCTAGAGCATATATCATAATATTTTGATGATTTTAAAAATTAAATTGAATTTTCTGTTAGATATACAATCCAAAACCTCCAAACATACAAACAGTTTTGCTACTTACTGTATATACTATGCTATCCAGATCCCATTGTGTCCCTATGTTAAGAATGGACTTAGGCAAGGTTCTTGTATAATCTTACACAAGGGTATAACTTCAGGTGAGGTTCAGAGTAGGGCTTGGCTTTAATTTATGTGCTGCACTGTTCAGATCCTGTAGTATCTCTAATTTCTGAGAGTGAGGTTTGACAAAGAGACTCAGGGTAATCTTAGTCAATTTTCTGACTACTGAACTACTAATTTACATATATATTATACTGTATACTAGATTAATATTTCAAATAGTCATAATGATTTTAAATCAAAAGAACAAAAGGGTTTCCAGAATGAGAATTAAAACAAAGGTGAAGTGGAACATGGATTAGTAATAATAAGGTTCAAGCAAGGTGTGTTACAAAGATTGTTATGTGATGCAATGGAAATTACTAAATAGGGAAAGAGTATCAAGAGTGGAGAGATTAACCAAATAAAAGAAGTGATGGAAGTGAGATCTAGACTCTGAGGCTGAGTAAACACAGAGCTGAGAGGGATTACTTAATTGTGATGACTAAGCAAGTGGGGATTTCACTTCATAAGATCCTAACACTCTAATTTCAGAGGGGTGAGGTTTTGTCAAAGTATGATCTACCAAGCCTTGGTTCACTTGGTCATACTGACCAAAGTCCCTATATACCATATTACAAGTTACAGACTCATAAGTCTTACAAGTATGTATGGTTGGTTCAGTACATTACACTTTATTATATTCTTATTCATTTGTTCGCTTCACTTTGGTTACCTTTGATACATGTACAGGCATGTATGCCCACTTGTCATGTTTTACTATTCTTACATCCATATCTTACATTCTTGTTTCCATGCCTTGTGCAATGTTGTTGCATATCTTATGGTGACCCATTCTCTATATAAGTAATTAGTCCTCATGTATGTATTCTCCATTCAGATTATTGACTAAGTTAGACATATACTATCAGTCTTTAAGTTAGTAGTCCAACCATTTGGTACCAAGCATCCCAGAAGCCTGCTGTGAGGGCAACGGTATTGACAAGGTCATGACAACAAGATACTCCAATATTTAATGAGCTGATAAGGGCATTTTGTAAGGGCAACCCCTGTTACACTTGTGGAACATCACACAGTGCTAGCAAGGGGGAAATCCTAAGTGAGATATTATCCTATGTACAGTAAAGGTGTGAGGGCGACGCTATTGACAAGGTCACAACGACAAGATACTCCAATGTTTAG